>JACXGK010002117.1:0-58762 GCA_016801125.1 Novumbra hubbsi | reverse complement strand
GGCCCCTGCTACAAAGCCCTTGCTACAGGGTCAGACAAGGCCCCTGCTACAAGGCCCCTGCTACAGAGTCAGACAAGGCCCCTGCTACAGAGTCAGACAAGGCCCCTGCTACACTTAGGCTGAAGTGCAGCTAAAACCTTACAGCTACTCGATCGGTCTAGCTATTTTGCAATAAATACAACCGGATGTTAGGGAATAACTTTTTCTATTAGGAAGAGTCCAAAATGCCGATCTTCTTTAGGTTTTATATGTTCTCCAATAATTGCAAAGGTAACACAGTCATTAATGCCAGGGCACATTGAACACAGTCAGCCATCATTGCCAACCATTACAGTCTATTATCAGAAAGGTTTACCCTACAAAATGCCCTTATAGGGTATGTTCCAACCTCTCCAATAATCCATGGGTATATTAAGTTTCCTATGACAGTCAGATGCATAGTTCCTAGCAGGTGGCATGGAAATGGTGTGTGGGACCCTTAAGTAATGAGACATCACATGTCCTAAATATTGTCCTTCATTCAGTTGTCTGTCGGTACGATCATGCTTTGGGTCAAGCTAAAATTAATTACTTTTCATAATCTCACAAAACACATAACACAAATCTATACTGAAGCTGCTAACACTTCACACTCAACCCATACAGTTAAACACAGTTTGGTGGTTTTCAATGTGTAATCCAGCACATTGGATTTCCAATGACTTTTAAAGGAAAAGTACAGATTGGCAAATTAAATGTGACTGTATTTAGTGCCATTGGGAAATTCAGACCATGTAACTTTCTCCGCATGTTGTTGTGTTACAGAGATTTCACCTTAAATCTACACCCAATACCCTGTACTAGCAGCAGATTTCACCTTAAATCTACACCCAATACCCTGTACTAGCAGCAGATTTTACCTTAAATCTACACCCAATACCCTGTACTAGCAGCAGATTCTACCTTAAATCTACACCCAATACCCTGTACTAGCAGCATATTTTACCTTAAATCTACACCCAATACCCTGTACTAGCAGCAAAAACAAGTGATTTGAACTGTGTAGCAAGTTTTTTAAAATAAACTGAAATACGTAATGCATATACGTGTACAGCTTTGCACATCTGGATTTGGGTATATTTTGCCATTGCTCCTGGTAGATCTTCTGAAAAGCCGTCAGATTGGATGGTGTCGGTGAGCTACAATTTATAGGTCTCTCCAAAGATGTTCAATACGGTTAAGTTCCAGGCTGTCGCTGGGCCACCAAAAGACATTTACAGACTGGCACCAAAGCCACTTCATCATTGTCTTGGTCGTGTGCTATAGGATTCATATTTACCCCAGTATGAGTTCCCTTGTCCTATGCAGTGTAGGTATGGTAGCAGCCGGATGATGAACGTTACCTGGTGTTTGCCAGACATATGCTTGGCAATCCTTAAAGTTACATTTCGGTCTTATCACACCACATTTTTTGTCATGCTCCAAGAGTCCTTCAGGCGGCATGTCGTATGCCTTTTACTCAGGATTGGCTTCCATCAAACCACACTACAAAAAGGGACTGATGGATGGAGTCCTACAAAAATGGTTGTGCTTCTGGCAGGGTCTCTGATCGCTGCAGAAAAACTCTGAAACAGTGTTTAGTGGCTAAAGGGTTCTTGATAACCTCGATGACCGAGACCCTTCTTGCCCGGTTACTTAGTTTGGCCGGACAACCAGCTCAAGGAAGTCTTGGTGCTTTCAAATTGTATTTATTTCAAAATGAGAAACCACCTGTGCACCCAGGATTTTTATTTAAATATGTATACCATCTACCAAGAGTGCCTTGAACATGACTTAGTTTTTGCTCTGACATGGCCTGTTCCGTGTGGGACTTTGTATAGACGAGTGCCTTTATACCTTAAGTCGTGACCAATCAATAGAATTTGCCACACGTGGACTCCAATCCCATTCTAGAGACATCAAGAGACAGGAAGCTACATTTTCAAGTGTTACGGCAAAGGGTCTGCACACTTATGTACAAAAGACAACAAATATTCATTTTCAATTAATTGGAAAACATTTCTGAAAACATGTTTATTGTGTGATTATAGCGAGTAGGGTGTAAATATTTTGTCATCAAGCTAATGACCTGTAAACGAAATACAAAACACATGAAAATGTCAAGAAGTTAAAAAGGTCTGAATAATTTTCGATAAACAGTGTAGGGATTATGACATTTTTAGGCATAGTCCCTATATTCAAGGTGACCAAGAGTAATTGGGCAAATCTATAAAAGATCTTAAAAGATAGTCATGTTTAGGACCTGGGTGCGAATCCATGCCATCAATGAGTGCCTGAAGTCTGCAACTGATAAAAACAATCACCAGAGACTGGGGATCTTTAATTCCAGTTCTTTTATTGCTCCCATCAATGTATTATGATTAATCCACATCTTGATGGCCAGCCGGACTTGCATTGTCAATTACTTGAGACCCATGTTGTCAGACACCAGCAACAAACTCTAAATGCAAATCTTAGAACACTAGACATTGATCTCTCATAAATTAAGGGATTATGTACAAAATGTTTTCCTTTTTTCTTTTAAATGGTTGGTGATGTGGATGCAAACACCCTTCAGATTAAATCTGACAACCTGTACATTAACAACATCATTGTTGTAGTTTCATATCCAAAGCGCTGGATTAAAGCCAAAACAACAAAACGAGCATCACTTTGCTGCAGCTACTCTTCCCCTATCCGTTGATACCCTTAACTACTATGTCCTTTAGATAACCCTACATTCCCCAATACCACCGCAGACTTTAACCCTATTTACTGGTACACCCTGTAAATAGACAACTTATTGTTAATCATAGAATTCTGCATTTATTTTATTATTTTTCTTGATTTTAATGTTTTTTTCACTTTAATCTGCCATTTTGGAAAAGGACCTGGGTTAAGCATTTCGCTGTTAGTCTACACTGTTAGCAAGCAGTAACGTTTTTTTTCATGGGAACAGCAAAAACCCAGAAGACCCTCTTAATCCAAATTAGAACTTAAGCACCTACCTTTTCAGGAGCTACGTAAGGGGCAATGAGTTCCAGCTTGGATTACTTGCTGAGTATTTAACCCAACAGTGTCCCACAGTGACAAGTTGCATAAGTCTGCCACAGCAGACCTCAACAGCACTACAGGCAGATCACCCTGAGTTATAGGTAAGCTAATGCACAGAGTACCATGTGTGCTGCCCTGCCTTCATCAGGAGAAGTATTTAGGCTTGCATCCAATGGCTTTTCCCTTTGCAGCTAATGTGCTTTAGGCCACTAGCCAGCAGACAAGCTTTTGACTGCTCTCCACTAAGAAGAGCTGTTTCTCCTTTTTTCCCCCCTTTCTTTTGAGGGCTACCTGTCATTCACTTCAATTCCTCTGGTAGAAATAATTAATAGAGGGCAATGTTCTTCACGCTTGAACTGAGAGGCTCTCTCCGGGTATACTCCCCTCCCCCCGTCATATGAAGCAGGCATAATTACAACGTGTACAGCACTGCAAAGACTAACAGGGCAATAAACGCTGCTGATGCCTCAGGTTAGAAGGACAATTATCTCAGGCTTGTTTACCCTCAAGGAAAGGAGAAGGCTGAAGTTAGTTTCCAAGTTCATGTGAAAGGGGAGACTGAGGGTTTCAATCAAATCAACAACAAACAGTTGGGGGGGGGGGGACTCACCTTGCCATCGTTAAAAGTGTACACTGTTCGTGGGGAGGGGGAGTGGCTGGAGCTGGTATTGGCCTCTTCTCTGCACACTTCCTGTGGCTCAGTGACGGGCTCCACCACCTCAGACTTGATTGTCTGAGTGCCATTGTCATGCATAGGCTCTGTGTAAAGTTCAAAACCAAAAGGTGATGTTGAGAGCTAATTCTCTATAGGCCACCGTGAAAAGTATATTTAGTCTCTTAGAAAACACTAAGAACCCGATAGTGACGGACTCGTCTGTGACCACTTGTGGTAAGGGAGTTCTGGTCGTATCTTTGGATAGCTGCCTACGTTAAGGCTTCGCTATGCAGTGTGGCTATTTTAACCCAGTAAGCTGGCTTGGTGGCTGGCCACACTAAGCTCTAATGTAGCTGATGACTTTTAATATCGGTCAGCTCACTACATTCCTGACCCCCAAGCACCCTCGCTGGTCTAATCTTTAGCACGTCCATTAGAGCGCCAGGCTCCCACATCCTGCCACCAGGGCAACACTGCAAAACACATTCAGCTGGCCATGGGCCTAGCTGAAAGACTCCTGTGCTTTTACAATAAAGTGGTAGCTTATGATATCAGAACTAACCACATGTCAATTGCAGTTCAGTGCCATAGATAATGTGTAAACTCTATCACTGACCAAGCTACACTGATTATTTGTTGTGGGAGAAGCATCAAACCCTTCAAACTTTATATTCAAGTATTTAAAAAAGAAATAAATTATACTCAGTGATTACAGATTACATCACTTGCTCTCCCTCCCTCTCTCTGGAAGAAAACTCCCCCTCTCCAGGAATGATAAAACACGTCTAGTGTTTTCTTGATCCTGTAAAACTTGGGAGGCTGCAGTGAGAGCTGACTGGAGAATGCGTGTCTCTCACCGCTGCCCAGCCTCATGAGGAGCACGTCCTGCAGCCTCCGGTTGAAGTCGCGCAGCTCCTTCACCTCTGTCAACAGGCTTCCGTACTCCTTCAATTTCTTGGCTTGCTGGACCAGCTGCCTGCGCGTTCTTTCCAGCTCCTGTTGTAGCCTCCTCATCTCCTCCTCCTGCTGCCGGTAACTGTGGACCAGCTCCTCATACAAAACTCGCGGTACCACTGCCTCCTCATGTCCAGAGTCTCCCTCCTCTTCCTCCTCCTCATCGTCTTCTTCCTCCTCCTCCTCCTCCTCCTCTTCCTCCTCAGCTAGCCGGTCTTCCTCCAGGTCCTCCTCAACGCAGGAGCTCACAGCATTCCTCTCCAGGCGGGCCACCACTGCAGCCAGGCTTTTGGACGAGTTAGCGGTGGGACGGCCATTGTCTTGCGCTTGAGCCTGTTGAATCAAATAGGATTTTATATGGTGAATAGTTGTTTAACAAGCAGTGGGTATGAATTGGGATTATATAAGGATATAAGTGACTAGGTTTGTACACCCACACACACACAAGTATTATAATGTATATACATATACAGTAGTGGCTAAGTCTGGGTAAAAACTTCGATTTTTTGATTAATTGGGATTCTTATTTCTATTCTTAAAATCCAGAAAATCACATAAATCAAGCCATTTTCTTTTTGAAGGTGTTAAATGAGTGGGAGGTTAGTGAGAAAAAACAGCCATAGTGACGGACATCATTGCTAATATGATACCTGCTGTTGCATTGATGGAGCTGCTTCACACTGGCCATTCCAAACACACACACATTCATGGTTTGGTGATGTGCAGCGTAACCTTGATTCACTGTAGCACTATGACCAGCCATGTGCTTAAAGAGACGCAGAAGTTGCTGGACCTGCCATTACACAAGCTGCTGATAGACAAGGTGACCTAGTAAAATGGTGTGCTCTGGAGATCATGGAATCTGGATCAGCCGCAAGCACACGATTGTTTATTAAAACAAAATAGGCACTAATGGGCACTTTTGTGGAAACTATTCTGAAAGACCAGTCAGAGACTAAGTTACTTTGCCATAATTTCATGGCGGGCTATGAATTAGACACTTGTTAATTTTGGTTATTTATATTTGTTAAATAAAAAATAAAAACTCCTGGTCGTCAATGTTAAATATCAGTCTTTAGTAATCTACCATGTTGTACAAGCTAAAGGCTTCCCTGTGTAATTCAAAGGCTTTGTTCTCAGAACATTTCTCTTATAATAATATGAATAATAATAATATTAGTAATATTCATATTCTAACCATCACTACATCCAAATCAAAATGTATCCTAATCGAAATTTAACTGACCAAACGTCTCCACAATTCATAATTTTGTCGCTAGTATTCTAGAACCATTTTAACTTGTACAATCAAAAAATTAAACACAAATGGGTTTGACCAAATTCATAGAATAGACTCACTGTGGTAGCAGCCTTTAGCCTAAATAACTGCAATCAATCCTTTCCTATAACCATGGATGAGGTTTCAGCCCTGCACTACTTCCAGCTTGCCATGCTCAAGGTCTCCCAGATTGGAAGGGGGCCTCACAACTGCAGTTTTCAAAATTTGGAAAATTTGGACCACTTCAGAACCATCCAGCATTTGTTTTGAACAATTCCTCAGGTATTTTTTTTTGTGTGTGTGTGGATGTGTGTTTGGGATCACTGTCCCGCTGGAAGGAAAATTTGTTATAGGTGCGTTTTGGCAAATTGCAAAAGCATTGGCATCAAGTCAAAACTGTTCCTTGTTTCTGAAGGTTACTTTGAATGTGTGTCAGTTGATGTAGGTGTTTTCTCAGACCTTTCTTTTTTCTTGAACACAAATTACATCCGTCCTCATATCCATGAGTGGAGCTGTGTGGAGGAACTGGGAAGTCGAATTATGGGGTTGTTTGATGAGCAGCTCAAGTGGATTTCTCTGATATTGGCCAGTTTTAAGAAGTGCTGAATTTGTTTCAATCAAGCATATGGATAAAGTGCAAATGGAAACTTCCAAAATTATGGTTGTAACAGATCATTAGGTTATAGAAATACAAAACTAGCATTCTTAATATGGCCTTCGACATCAACAATTGGCTAGAATGTCAAATCAGTCAAAGTCAACAAGCTCAAATCTGATAAAATCTTAAAAATGTACTATTAACACTATTAGCATACTAGTTGGCTAGCTTAGTTGCATTTACCTTTTTATGTCTCAACGGCAGTCGTTCCTCCCCAAAGTGGTTCTCAACTGAGTTTCCCATATTCCTTGTCGTCATTTTAGGAATTTTCATCTTCTTTTGCATTATACTATGTTTAAACTCATCAATGTTGTCTGTAAAACAAAGCACAGGATCAGCAAAACCACAAATAACCATATAAATTAGTTACATTCCTAACTAAACAAGTTGGGATGTCAGGTAAGCCTAAAAAACTTTTTTAATATCCAGTAGCCCAAGAGTATCATTAATCACTCTACTTGGCCTCAGTGTTGTCTAAGTATAACTGTTACAGTATTTAGCGTAACCTAAAACAGCTTGGATAGTTATTGTTCCAGTGCAAAAAAGTTATTGCACGGTCAACTTCCGGTAAGGACCTGATACCATGTATAAACCTGTGGACCGTTTAAACATGAGGATTAGTAATCTATCTCAATACATTCAGTTACGAGATGCTAAACTTCACGCTACAGTACATGTGTAATGCATGCACAACACGTTACACTTAAATGCAACGTCGCCGTTACGATAACCTGTGTGACAGATATACATGCTAGCTAATTTGACCATATCCGAGGTAGCCGGTAAAGGTCGACTTGACAGTTACAGCCTTTTCAAATAACTAATTCAATGCGGTGTATATTGACACATGTAAAGAAAGCAATGTTAGTAAACAAGCTGGCTTGATGACGGCGCGATTAATTAAACTAATATTGTTCTAACAAGCTAGCTAACGTCGCGTGTTAGCTAACGTTATGGCACATAGCTTGCTAGCTAACTTACAGTAGCCACTTTAGATAAAAAAACAATGAATATAAAAACTAAAGTTCACACATGTTAACTGTCATATACTGATATGACAGCAAATATACCTGCCTTAAAATGTACAATTTAAAGCTAACGTTACTTAGCAAGCTAGCATCACGAAAATAACATTGTTGTTAGCTGTATTGCCAGTTAGCTATCCAAGCTCGATTGTTTTGACAGCAGACAGAAAATTCACGTTTTTCTTTCTCTCTAAGTAGCATTGGTCTAGTCTCACTTTTTCTAAAAATCCTACGATTTCAACGCATAAACAGTTGAACAGAAAAAACATTATGTTACTTACCCGCAAGGGCAAGAAGCTGTGCCTTGCACGGCTGGCCTGTATCATTCTCCTCTGTTCTGAGAACCAGATACACCTTCTGATGATCAAAATCTGTGTTGTGCAGAGGTCTAAAATCTTTTACATTGGAAACGGGTAAAGCGTAGCACATATCATCTTCCAAGAACCTCACAAAAGCATACATTTTTCTTCTTGGTCCTGCACTTTAGATATGGTTGACAGTTTTCCCTATAACTATATAAAAAAAAATATATAAATACATAGGGAGATTGGGGAGGGCTTTTATCGTTTCTGTTCTGCATTCTGCTACTTTGGCCTTGACATCACTTCAGGAAATTAGCCGTGCGCTCCATCGCAAGACTTTGATAAAGAAGATGAAATAATTAATTTCTTATATATTTTTGCTCTTTATCAATATAATTTCAAAATAATATATTTTTTGGGTGGTGGGGGGGGGGGGGGGGGGTGACTGATTTAAACCCCACCAGATACGTTTTCAAAAACAGCTGCATATTACTATGTTTAAAAAGCACACTTAATCACATTTGTTTAATATTAGGGATTTTAATGGCGGTGTTTCTAAATTGTTTAAAATAAAATGAAAGTTATCTTAACAACTGAGGTTAGAGAAGACTGACTACAGTAATTTGACATATATACCCTTCATAAGACTAGGCATTTCCACAAACCAATCATTTATGTAATCAAGCATTGACATATTACTTTTGTTCTGCATCTGTAGGTCCCTTTTAATCCTCACCCCTCTGGAAGAAAACCAAGAGAAGATGAAACACACAGATAATTATCCGATCTGATCTCTGAATCAATTTCTATATGGGTGAAAAATTGTGTCAGTCAGTGTGTTTCCGGGGTTTACTTTTTCATCAACTGTATTCCTCGTTCACACTAGATGACAAAAGCCATATTACTGAAAGGGAACTCTTTGTTATTGCAAAATAGTCTGGTTGTTTCACAAAGGGATGGATTTCTTCACTTGTACCTAAATAGAGAGTAGCATAGTCGATAACTGGCACTAACAATTTCGTTCTGCTTCGTCTGTCGTAATTGAAAAGTAACTGATGCAGAACTTGCATGCCTTTTCTGTTATTTCATTTTTTGATTCAGATGAGACATTAATGCTTGAGGCATAATGTTGTTGCAATTTAACTGTTTCACTTGCTAAGGGTTGTGTTACAGAGGCAAAAGTTGTTGAGCGCTTTAGCATTTTCTGTAATCATGCATTTGACTTAAAAGATAATCAGACCTTCGTATAAAAAGGATACCTGATTAAACAAACAACAAAACAATTTTATTTATTATTTATTTATTGATCCAACATTTAATGCATGTGTTAGAAAAAAGTATGTGAATCTCTAGAATAATAGACCAATTTAGTTTGCTCGCAGTGACAACATAAAGCTTGTAACTCTACACAACCACATCAAGCTTGTGATTTTGTTCAAAAGTAGTTAAATGAATCACGATAATGCCATGATTAAGGAAAATGAATAAATCATGAATAATGGTTAGCAAGAAAGTTACAGAAGCTTCACCTTGCCTGCCCTGCAATAAAATCTAACAAAGTTTAATTTACTGGTCAGATGCTCTAACCACTAGGCTACCCTGCTGCACACACATTATACTTTCGCCTTCCTAACTTTTTGACTCATCATTCTACACAATCATTTCAGGATTATCCATTATCATGGTTGAATTCACATGAAAGTAGAAATATACAGAAGTATCACCTGTTCTCAGTTACAATTAAAGTGATGGCACATTATTCACCATTCATGTCTGATTGCATTAAAAGGTATTGAAAACATAATTCAAAATGTATATGCATCCAAATGTTTGTAGAGTTATGATAATAAATACTAAACCTTTAAGCTTCAAATATCTACCAGCTTTGCACAGAGTGCCTGGGTGATTTCCGCTGAATTGTCTTGGCACATTTTTCAAGGTAGATCAGGTTTGTAGGTCTGTGTTGAGCACAGTTTTCAAATACAATCATTTATTTAAATTTTCATGGTTTCACACTAAAATATCAAACATAATGTCATTTCAATGTTCTTTAAATTTATAATTTAGCAAGATGAGAGAATCTGTGAGGGGTTTGAACACTTTTGCAAGGCATGGCTTGTTCAAGTGGAACTTATTTTAAACAGTAAAGGAGGACATGTGTCTGTGGCTATTTCAGTGGTTTTGGAACGTGATGTCCATTTTCAATATGGCAATAAACTGTTGTTATGGTAACTAGATTTATCCGCAATGGATAGGGATCTCTCTAGGCAGCTAGAAGACTGTGTGTGAGACTAAAAAGTTCAAATTAATGTTTTTAGTGCAACGTAATATACTACTAATATATACCGTATAATTTGTGGTGTGGCAGTTACATTTCAATTAAAATGGGATGGGATGAATACAAATAACAATGGCCTGAAACCCTGAAATACAAAGACAAAGCACAGCTTTAATAAACCAGACCAGTGAGCCTTACTGGCATAAAAGATTTCAGCAGAATCTCGTCTCCAATAGAGGATTACTGTTAATCTAATCTACTGTTCAATGGCTAGGTCCTGGAGTCTGGCACAATAAGAAAGCTCAATTCCAGGAGCAGGTTTTTTTAAGCGTCCCAGGCTTAGAGCATCTCCTGTTCTACCTCAAGCTACCTGACCCCAAACATGTGCCATAAAGACTAGTCTAGAATGTGAAAAGATATACCTAAAATATCAATTATAAATATCTACAAACAAAAGACAAGGACAGTTTGACATACAGTACCATTGTTGGCGGATACGTTCTTTAGAAACAGTGATATGCAAGAGATCTGCAATGATCTACAGAATGTAGCATAAATTAGTTTAAGGATCACTTTGGATATACAGTCAGTGTTGTGATACAACAATAACTTTTTTTAATGAAAGCTGAAGTTAATTGGTGATTGGCCTTAATTGCATTCTCTTTATGTCCTCTATTTTGGTCTACTTCCTAAAACCCATTGGAGGAAAAGCTCAAAGGGGAGGGAACTGTGGCCTACTCATCCAATAGGTTTTGAGGAGAGAGGACGCGTGGGGTATGTTTTTTTGTGAGAAACGCAATGGTGCCATTGGAAGCTACTTTATTGGACCTGTGCCTTCAGCCATGGAAGTTGCAGAATATTATTTTTAAACTATGATGTTTAGGATGGACTAAAAGTCAAAGTGAAATGTATCCACCAGGATGTTATTTTGGGAGAGCTGTTTGTAGGAACAAAATGGTACAAGAGGTACGTTGGGGGTTTCATTAGTCAAAGGGGAAGAAGAAGAAAGATCTGAAGAAAAGATCTCTAATCACTAATCATGTTAAATATAACAGAAACACCAAAAAAGTGTAACATTTGGTGTTTTGCTGGATATAGATGGTCTCATGGATGGGGGTTGATGTACTGGGGTAGTTTATTATTATGCCCAGGTAGAGTGTCTACCAAACCATTTAAAACCAGGACAAGTGTATGTGAGGCCACTGTAATGCTATAAATGTACAAAGGTTTGCCATGTTTCAAGTGTATGCAAACAAAATGTCCTTGTACCAGACAAAGATGGAAGATGCTATAATTATAATGGGAAGCATATATGTGAGAATATTGGAGAATATAGACATAAATCTGTGGCAATGTTGAGTTGATTGGTCCTGAAACAATGTAAATTATAGCACAGGTGATCAACGGTATACAAATGTAAGAATGTAGAGATAATTGTTAGAAACGCTAAAAGGTTCTCTGGATTTCAGAAAGGTAGTCCCACCCATTTTACTCATTGTAATGGTGGAGAAAGTCATTGTTGATGTACATTTTTAAATCGCTTATTAAGGTTGCTTTCACCGAAAGTTTTAAAAATGTTATTTCTATTACAAAATATTTGATTGCAAAACATTTCACTTTGATGCCTCATTTTTGCCTTCACAGCAATTCTTTTTGATTGAAAAGGAAAAAAGTTTTCCTCTCGACAAAAAGACACACACGTAACTCCATATTTGAAGGTATGTAAAGTGAATGACAATGACAAGCTTTGTTTGAGTTCATGTATACCGAGCACTCCTGAAACACAAATATAAGAAAGCAGCATGAGCATTAGACATAGCACGGAGTAAAACAAAAGTACAAAATTACATAAATTTTGACATTTATTAACCGCAAGAGCTAAAGTTTGTATTAAAAGTGATGCAGAGTTGGGTTCCTGCCTGCTTGACAAGTAAGGTGACAGTAGATACCTCATTTAGCTAGTTGGCTAGATAGTCAAGGTAAGCTACAGCTCTGGAAAAAAATAAGAGTCCACTGCACCTTTTTCTTTCCTTTCCAAAAAAGTTGAAAAGGAAAGTTTTGAGTGAGTAACAGAAGGGTTCAACATGCAGTGGTCGTTGACATTGAACCCTTCTGTTCCTCACTCAAAACTTACCTTTTCAAATTTTTCTCTGCATCCCCCTGTCCCTTAAAGACACTGCTGTCTCTGGGCAATGAAGAGTAATACAACATTCCAAGACCTGTATGACAACTTTTTTCTGGTTTTCCCACTGGTCTCTAAATACTCTCTACACCCTCTCAATTTTTCCGTTAGCTGTGTCTCCTCATTGTATTCTGACCCTGGGATTGTATATTGTCTTTACAACCTCCATAGAAGGGATTAACCCCTCAAATCTATTTGGTTATTTTGTCATTGGACCAATACTGCATTAACATTGCTACATCTGCCTGGAGGCAAGAGATGGGCATGGAATTCATGAGTGGTGGGATGAGGCAATTGCCAGGGAACACTCAACTTCATCTTGTGTCTTGGCCTTACGCAATTTAAATTTAAATTGCCTTACGCAATTTAAGGTCGTGCATTTTTCCAAGATGTGGCTATCTGAAATCTATCGGAATGTGAACGACATATGTGATAGATGTCATGTCTCTACGTGTGACCTTAATCATGTTTGCTCTGTGCCCTGCCCTTAAGAACTATTGGGAATACATTTTCCACATTTTATCTGAAGTGCTAAACGTTAATCTGCAACCAAGCCCCTGGATAGCTGTGCTTTAACTTTTGTCATTTAATTATTTATTTTTTCCACTGTATTGGTAATGTTCACTGTTGCATTCTTTTATCCATATTTTATAGGCTATTTACATTGTCTACATTGGAGCAAAACATGTGTATATGTTTATATTTTGGTTTCTTAAGGGTATGGAAGATTAACTTAAAGTATAAGACAGTTATATGCTATTCTTTAAGAATAAATGGTGTTCAGCAGTTATAAGTTCAAAAGAACCTAGGCCACAAATGCATAAAGGCGGTTAAAATGTTTTATGGCACAGTTGAAAGCTAATACAATGAGGATATAAGCTATTTCTCAGTGGATTCATTTTCCTGCAGCTTTTGGAGCAGTTGGCTGTGTTGACTTTACTCAGTGTAGAGTCAGACATCATGTCCTGACAATTAGCTCCTTGCTGCCTTCCTCATTTATCTCTATTGGTCCAACATTACCCTATATTAAAAAGAGACATGGGATAATGGCGGTAATGATGTTGATGATGGAACTAGACGGCTGATACGGGCGTCATCTCGTTGTGCATATGATCACAGCAGGCCTTTAGTGCCTCTACTCCTGGATGTGGGAGGAGACCTTCAAAGGGACGTGACATTTTAGGGAGAACGCTATAATGCTAGGTGGGCATTAACATTAGCGCACAGCCAATCATGTGCAATGGACAGACGTGAACCCAGGTGTGTGTGATGGCTGGGATCAGAACACCACAGCTCTGCCTACAATAACAGCAGGGATGGAGACATCCTATGGCAAGTCATTTGAAACATCCCTTATGATCCCAAGACAGGGGGAGCAGGAATTAGGAGGGCTTTAAAAACAGGCAGAGTCTCTTATCAAGGGTCTATTTACCTGCGTTTATTTCTATTTTGAGTTTTGGCGTTAACAGTGTTTTTATTTTTTGGCTTCTCATAAATAACTAATTAGCCATGAAGTCGAAATTTTCCCAAAAATAAAGTGATTACCTCGTATTAGCGGAAGGACAATAATTACTCACGTGGTTTGCCCAAAGACAGACTTCCAAGCAAGTGCACAAACTAACTTGTTTGTGCATCTATTGTGTAAATATTTTATTAAATATTTAGAAAAGCATGACAAATGTATGCTTGCCCCCCTCCACACACATGCAGTGTATTTATTATACACAAGAAAACAAATGAGTGACGTAAAAATAGTGATCATATTTCAGCAATGGTCAATGCAGTTTATAAGGCCACGCTGGGTATTTTCTATTGATTGGCAAGCGTCGTGAGGCTATATTCTACACTCTAAATATAAATTCTCCAAGATTAGTATGGACATATAGATGGACTGTACTGACACAACTTGTTGACAATTTGTTTCATACACCATGAATATTTCCAATGTTTTCAGTGGGGTAAACATGTCAATGTGACAAACAAATGGCAAATAAAAGTAATGAAAAAAAAGATTTTGCACAGTATATTTTTATGTGTCCATGTCCACAAACTGTCAGCATACTAAACAAATACCTTGTAGTCGGGCTTTGATCAAAGGGAATAGGTCTTCACAGTTATACCCACAGCCCCTGGAACTGCCACAAATGGAGGCAGCAAGTGACACATTGTAGGTGTTGGTGTTGACAGCTGGTTGCCTGTGGGACTGCAACAGAGGCCAGCGTCACTAGCAGGTGTGTGATGTTTGACAGATAATAGCTGATAAACACATGCCCAAACACCAGATCGCCAGCTGAGGGACAGGCGACATATGAGGAGGAACTGTGCCTTCAGCCATTTATCAGGACCCTAAAGCCAAGCCTACAAATCAAGGACACTCAAAGGTCATCTCAAACAAAAATCTTCTCAAAATCAGACCTATTATTGGAGTTTGACATTCATCTGTAGCTTTTAAGATACAGTGGATTTATTGATTAAATTAGTAAGATCAATACCAAAATCAATAGTTTTGTTGTTTGTTTAATTTTTTTAGAAATCCCACACAACTCACTTGTGTATGTATGGCATGACATAGATGGGCACTTTAAGTTGATAGGTTCTTGGGAACGTGTGAATCACGCATTACATTTTAGTAATTTAGCAGATGCTCATTTCCAGGATGACTTAAAATAAATGCATTCTTCTTAAGATGTCTTGGAAAACCAACATTTGACATTCAAAATAAGCACACTTTCCCTCATCAATGTCATTCATGGGTAAAGTCATTGCCAGAGAAATAAAAGTTAAGTGCCTTTTTTCGGGTGGTGGGTGTTTGGTGATAAATTAATTAAAATATGAATCAAATAGGTACGTTTTCACTTGCTTTGGCAGGGACTCTGCTGTCCTGACCTCGTGGGAAATAGTTTTTCACCATTGAGGTGCCAAGACAGAGAAAAGTACATAATTCCACAAGCAGGGAGCCCAGCCAACAATGCGTTGCAATAGTCCAGACATGAGATGACAAGTGACTGGATCAGAACCTGAGTCTCTGCATAAGGTAGGTTTGTATGATGTTAGACAGCATGAATCTACAAGAGCAAGTCACTGCTTGTAGAGAATTACAGGTCCTTGTCGATTGTCACGGCAAGTTTCTTTACGCTTTGTGAGGGGACCACCTTGGAGTTGTCAATCGTGATATAAAGATCTAGGAGCGGACAAGCCTTCTCCAGGAGGTAAAGCAACTCAGTCTTATCGAGGTTAAGCTTGAGGTGGTGGGCTGACTTTCAAGCTGAGATGTCTGCCAATCATGCACCTATGCATGTTGAAGCTGGGAATCAGAAGGGGGAAATAAGAAGAATAGTTGTGTGTCATCGGCGTAGTAATGATAGGACAGGTCATGTGCGGGAAAGACATTGCCCAGTGAACTTGTGTAGAGAGAAAAGAGGAGTGGGACAAGGACTGATCCATGGGGTACACCAGTAGTGCGAGCGCATGGCGCAAACACAACCTGTTTCATGCAACCTGGCATGAGCGGCCAGCCAGGTAGGATGCAAACCCAGAAGGGGCAAAACCTGAGATTGCATGCTCTAAGATTGTGGAGGAGGATCTGGAGGTTCACAGTGTCAAATGCAACAAAAACATCAAGGACGATAAGAACAGAGAAAAGAGAGTTTGCAGTGACAGTGTGGAAAGCCTCTGTGACAAAGAGAAGAGCTGTCTCGGCCAACAGCTAGGTCGATTTCCAATCAGAGCGTTAACAGTTTGTTCCCTGCTTTGTTCTACTGTGGAAAAGCAAAGCAACAAAAAGGTCCACAGTAAAACACAGCCAAAACAAATAAACATTAAATTTCACAACAGATATGTCTCACTGAAGACGGAAACCCCCAGAAATTTGCAAACAAAACCTTTTATGCGTATTCTTACCACAGAGCAGGCTTGCACCAAGCATCTTTGTTCACATCTAGATAACGGAGGGACGCTAACATGATGGCAAAAGGCTCATCTTAAGCTATTGCAACACATTACCGTAAATGTCTGAGGAGAAAGAGAACATGGGAAGCCCGATCTGATAACCGGGTGCTACACGGCACGGCAGATATATTCTAACAGTTCGCTGCTCTGTATTGAGCCGACAGACTCCCGCGCAGCCATGTAAGAGACTGGAAAAAGGAGAACAGAGCGACCCTGTAAACAAGGCTGCCTAGTCAACAGGTAACAATATCAGCACTTAGCTCAGTGGCTTTGAGAGAGAGAGCTAGGTCACAGACCAGAGACTGCTTCTGGTGAATTGGTGCTGTGGTCGTTGCACTGGCTCTAAGAACAGACTCCACACACATCAGCCCTCACCGATTGAATCCACAGAGTACACCCATGCCACCAATGTCTATTATACACTCCCCCTTACTGGAAATACAAAAGGCACCCAGGAACAAAAATCCAATCATTTCCCCCTCCCTTTCTATAAGGATTTGCCACACAGTGGTAGGTCTGGTGACAAATAAATAATCACACATGTCTATCCCTGTTGGAGCCAAGAAGCTGTTACAATGTTGTTTCTTTTCGGACATATCTCTTTTCTTTAAATAAGACGAAGGGAGTTACCCAGAAAGCAATGCTGCAAATTGTCATTTAGGGTTCTTTGAGGTGTAGCTTTGTTTTGTTTTTCCATGCCAAACACGGAACCAATGCGTTTGATTATGTGATAAAGTGTGTGAAATTGTGTCCTTTGCAAAAGCAAGGAATACTGCCCGTAGATATTAGGCCATAGTAGTCAAATAGCTAAATAAGAACAGTGTTTTTAAAACAACAGTTCAATAGTTTAATAGATGCATATTTTCCAAATGTCTTTCCCTATTGTATCCCCGCTATCTAGCCCCCCTTATCTGCGGAATCAACTCACTCTCAATTCATTAACATGCCCTTGCTTATTTAGCCATGCTGAGACAGTTTCAGGAAAGGAAAATCTACTGGAAAACAGTCAATATTAATAGTGCAGACAAAAAACGAGTGAGCTCCCCCTCCCTTCCCCGCTTATCACACTCTATGTTCTATTTTGTACCAACAATGAAACGATAGCAAAGTCCTCTATAATGAAGTGCAGGGAGATAAAATATGCAAATTCGCAGAGAAGGGATGTAATTAGGGCAATAATAGGAAGTGTTGTTTTCCCAGCTGCTCGTTTATACAAAGCCCTGGTAGTGTTTTACAAATAATATCCCTCTCTCTCTCTCAGCAAGGCGCCAAGTCCTTACGCTCCATTAAAGACACATCTCTGCTTGCGTCCTGCTCCAGGGCCCAGGTATCGAGTGCAGCTGTCCTGCTGCCTTGCTGCTGGACGCCCCAGAGTGTGGTCCACACACAGAGCCAAAGCCTGGCCAGGGAAGCCTGGAGCCAGCTACTGGGCCTCTCTCCAGTGGATATCACGCCGACAGAGCAGACTCGCCTCGCATGACACCATGTAAAGCATCTCTCTGCCACATCGGACCGAGAGCAGAAACGCAGCCTTTCAGACCTCTGGAGATACTTCACGGCCAGCGGAAATCCAAATTCACAAATTGGCTCTTTCACATTTAGCTTTTCATTGGAATTAAAGCTTTCTGTACAGGCCAACATCTAGTCCACTCCGATCCTCTAACTTGGAATAGCACATAAAACAGAGATAAAAAGAAAGATTGTTTTGAAGATCTGTAAGGACATTAAAACATTGGGCAAAACATACAGTGCTTGCTGTCATCATGCATTACGGATGTGAGGGGAACCTGTCAAGATCTCCACACAAACAGCCCACCTTTCCTCAGGCTAATTTGTTTGTCGGGCCTTTGTTTTGATCGAAGCATGCATGGTAATTGTGAGATGGAGATAAATGAAGAGGAACTGAAAGGTATTGAGCGAAAGAGGGAGAGAGTGAAAGAATGAGACAGAGATAGAAGGAAAACAGTAAGAAGGAATATAGCACCATCCGGGAGTCTCAGTGCGTTGAAGATACTGGGAAGACTAATAAAAATAAGAGGAGATCTGAAGGTTGCCTATTATCTTTCCTCTGTTCTCAGATCTATCCAAATCTCATGAATGTAATTGACATTTCAGTCCCCCCTGTAATGCATAAAGCTTATGAGGGGGTAAAAGTGGGTCTGAACACAGCCAAGCAAAGTTAATGTAGATTAAAACAGAACACACAATTATTCAGTGTCAGAAGATATGAAAACAGTATGCTGGTTAAAAGACTGATAGTAGGCTCTCAAAATAATGTCTACATCACATTTTTTCAATGTTGACCAGCCTGAAGCTCTTTCCGCCAGCATGTTGGTGAATAAATCATTTTGGGTGTACAGTTTATGTTGGTCCGAAAGTTGTAGACAGTGCAGGTGTTTAGTTCAGTGACTTCTCTTTTGTTTTCCCCCATGCACACCGCAATGTGTGCACGCGTGAACCATTGTGGTGGAGCAATGGTCGGGACTAATCATTATTTAGTCGTGGAAAGCCTGGAAAGGTCAGCGGTCTGAAATGTCAGACTTCAATACAGCCAGATGCGCATCGCTCCGCTCAAGTGTCCAATTAAATGGGGAATACCGAGGTTGTGGGTGAAGCACACTTCAGACATAGGGGCTAATGAGGGCCCCTGGATGGAGGCTGGGGCTGGGCCCGGCGTAGCTGATGCTGATCCGTGGAGAGAACATCCAGAAGCCCTTTCCTCCCACGCACCACCCATTGAGCAGCACGAGCCCTGTGGACCACAGAGGGGCCTCCCTCACCCCTCTCTCCCCCCACACACCCATGGTTGTGGCCCTGCTTGATCTTATTAGTGTCTTTAGACCTTCCCTAGAAGTACTGCAGATTCTACTACAAGTTGGGCAAAGAGAGTGGTAAGATGGAGAGTGGTAAGATGGAGAGTGGTAAGATGGAAAATGGTAAGATGGAGAATGGTAAGATGGAGAGTGGTAAGATGGAAAATGGTAAGATGGAGAGTGGTAAGATGGAGAGTGGTAAGATGGAAAATGATAAGATGGAAAATGGTAAGATGGAGAGTGGTAATATGGAAAATGGTAAGATGGAGAGTGGTAAGATGGAGAGTGGTAAGATGGAGAGTGGTAAGATGGAGAATGGTAAGATGGAGAGTGGTAAGATTGAGAGTGGTAAGATGGAGAGTGGTAAGATGGACAATGGTAAGATGGAGAGTGGTAAGATGGAGAGTGGTAAGATGGAAAATGGTAAGATGGAGAATGGTAAGATGGAGAGTGGTAAGATGGAGAGTGGTAAGATGGAGAGTGGTAAGATGGAGAATGATAAGATGGAAAATGGTGAGGGATAGAAAAGATAGGGGAGGAAGACACAAAACAGAAGTAATAATAATAATAATATTATTTCTGCCCAGTAAAGTGTCACAGGTGGGGGAGGAGGTGAGCAAGGTTATTTTTCATTGGACTCCTAAGTGTTCACACACTGTAAATTGTAATAATCACAATACACCATGGGATATGTCTGCCAGGACTACAGCAGCAGTGTTTGTATTCACAGTCAGTTAATGAAGACAATACAAAAGTGAATTGAGTCGAATACTGGCCCCCTAAAACAGAGACAAAGACCCTGATATGACGTACAGCGCATAATGTGTCCCACGCTCTCTGCTGGTCTGATTGCCCTCCCCAGAACTGTCAAGGTCAGCGATAGTCTTCCCTGGTAGTCTTCCTTGGGCTAAGGGAACAGATGTCAAGGTCAGCGATAGTCTTCCCTGGTAGTCTTCCTTGGGCTAAGGGAACAGATGTCAAGGTCAGCGATAGTCTTCCCTGGTAGTCTTCCTTGGGCTAAGGGAACAGATGTCAAGGTCAGCGATAGTCTTCCCTGGTAGTCTTCCTTGGGCTAAGGGAACAGATGCCAAATAAATCGGGGAAATTAGGAGGTTCCACGTGCCTCACATAAACATTATTTTAATCAAAGCATATTAGACCATCCAGATACTTTAGACATATGGGCACTGTATCCTTTCTGGCGTCCCCATCTGTTTCCTCTCGCCATCTCTGCAATTCGTTCCATCACCCAGCTGCTTTTCCAAGACATTGGGTTCCCCCTTCCCAGTAAAGGCTCTTTAAAGCACGGGTCCAACTGGGGTGCTCCAGATCAACACATTGCAGCTCTGCAGAGCGTCACACCCATGCTGTTTCATAACACCATATAATAACAGAATAATATATCATATTAAAACCCAAATAAACTTAATAGCTGGCTGTTTGATGTCTTATTTCACCTTGCTGTATCAATGTGTAGCAAAAACCTTTTTCAATTGACTGTAATTGCTGTGATATAATCAACAAGCAGGATATGGATGGTGTAAGGCAAACCTATACACTGATCCCTAAATGTGACCAGAGCCATGTATGAAAAAAAAAACAAATGCAACATTTCACGTTTCGGTCCCATGTTTCATGAGCTGCAGTAAAGGATCTCGGGAATTATCAAGAAACTGATTTAACAGCATCATAATTAACCAGGCGCCCCTCGTACTGCAGACAATAAAAAGGCCAGTCTAAAAGGTAGTTTTGTCACACAACACAATGCCACAGATGTCTCGTGTTCTGAGAATGTCCAACAGGCATGCTTACTGCCAGAATACACAAAAAGAATGTTACCTCAGCACTATCTGAATGCAACTACTGACCAATAAAAGCTTAAAAATGTTTTACGTCCTTTTGTTGTTTGACATCTTCCTGTTCTTGTACTGTATGTCAAAGCATGCGGTAGAAAAATGCAACACAACCCACTCTGGAAACACCGCTGTTAAGGTGCGGAATGCCCTTGATGAAATTAATGGTATTTGCCAGATCTAGACTTAGTGTGTTTGTGGGATAAGAGCAAAACCTACTCCAATGTCATTTCAGAGATTTTGTCAGTACATCCAACCGGCCTCATCACCACAAACCATGTTTAATCATGTCAGATCAGGACATACACATCGAACTTGTTCACCATTGAGATCGTCTAAGACCAGCCACCCAGACAGCTGATGAAACTGTGGATTTGCACAACCTTCAATTTCTGCACAAACTGTCAGAAGTAATTTCAAGGAAGCATATCTGTATGAGCATCTTCCTGTTGTCCTGACTGCAGTCTGGCTTCATAACCAACTTCAGTGGGCAAGTGCTCCCTCTGATAGCCACTAGAGTGCCAGAATACAGAAAGTGTGCTTTTCACGGATGAATAATGGTTTCAAATGTAACAAACAGGAACTTGATAAAATCTCTTTTTTTCAGATTTTTAAGTGGCTGCAATCTTTAGCCTTAAAATGTCAGTGATCTACAACGTGAACGCACCTCCTGCATTTCCCTATGAAATAATCTGCTGTAAATAAACAAAACTGAGCAACAAAATGTGCAATATTGAATCAATGTTCTGTTTTGAATGATTATCATTCGGGATAATTTGTATACTGTTGTGGTGTGGAGAAGATATCAGATATCACTGGAGATTTAACAAAACCTGAAATAAACAGCACAACCCAGAAGGGGTTGTTATAAATTTACAACGTCAGTGGAGGATGAAGTGTTACTCTGAACATTTAGCTACATTGGCAAAACTCTCTACCGTCAATACGGTATATGGCTGTGGTGGAATCTACTTAGTGTTGGCACCAGTCTCTCTAGCTAGCACTCCACTCCTTGCCAATCACTATCATTGCCAAAAAGCAGAGCCAGCCACCAGGCTGGTAAATAATACCAGCTCTGAGGTCAGAGGTTGCATTATTTAGTCCAATGTTTTTTTGTTCTATTCTTGAGTCTAGTGTCTATGCTCATCTTTTCAGAACCAATCATTAGGAGACACTGGGCACTTACCAGGGCTGGTGATGGTTACGAGGTCTAGACGTCTCTGTTGCTGTAAAAAAAGTAAAAGAGAAACATTTTCAAAACATGGTCATACTCAAGGCTTGGTGTTCCTCAAGTAAAAATCTCCCCTATAAGTAATGAAATAGCATGAAATGTGCAGATAATGTCAACCGAATGCAGAGCCAAGCAGATTAATAATGCTCCCATTGACTGTTGAAACTGCAACCACTACTATTAATACCACTTTTCATCATGAACACTAATATTACTACTACTGATATTTTTTTTAAATGTACATCATGTAAATTACTGGCATGTGAAACACCGATTTAAGATTGAACAATCGAGATATGGCATCAGTATAGGCCACATCTCAGCCTAAAAAAGGTCCTATAGGCTTATTATTATTAGGCAATAGTTTGTCTGACCCATGTTCTAAATTCTCTCTAGGCACCGTCACTATTGCAACCAGGGGAATGTGCCTTGCCTCCGCCTAAAGGCAGTGTGTTGGAGTGTGTTTGAGCGAGTGCCCAATTTTGCACTTGATGTCTGTTTGGAGGATGGGGACGGATGGGGTGCGGCTATAGCTCAGCCCTCTCGTTAACCCTCTGCCAAGGCAGGAGGCTCATGAGGGCTGCATTAATCAACACCTTCTCTCTTACACCGGTTGTCCCTGAGGTCCAAAATCATGCGTGTTCTGTCGGTGTGTTCAGTCGATGCTGCATACACTTTAGTTTCCCCAATGTGATACTGAGGACAGGTTGCAGACTGTAATCAGTGAGAGTGCAATCACAGCCTAAAGCCGGCTCCACTAGGATACAAGCATGTTATTGTAAAGACACACGTCTTGGAGATAGATGTAAAGCTTAACACTCCATAGCCAAACGGCACTTTTTCAGGTCTCCTCTGAACATGTAGACAGCAATCAGATCAAGTATCCACTCAGATGTTTGAAATACACAGAGTGTTGTGGAACAGAGAAAGCATGAGGCACATAGTGATATAGGCAGAAGAGAACCTGTGGAGACCGTTCACAAACCTCTTAGTTTAGATGAAGCTACTACGATATATCCCTCAGCTTTATGAGTGACACTGTATACATTAAGCTCTATGGGCATTTTTTCAAGTTTCTGTTTGGCCATTTGAGGGGAAAGATCGTAAAAACATTTTTACACTAGGTACCACAAAATTTACCTTTTTTCTTTTTACAGCTAAAGAAAACTTTTTTGCAATACATATTTAGTTTCAAATGATTCATGCTTTACTGCAGTCGACACATTATTCAGTCTATTTCCAACTTGAAATTGGTTGTCATTGATTTCTTCTTCTGACATTTTTCTATTGACCTCCCAAAAATGACCTCTTTTGCTTTGAAAAACAGGCTGTTGTTCATGAATTCCTATCTGGACTTTTGTGCTGCCCTCTAGTGGTAATCTATTTATTTGCATGTGAAAGTGCAAAAATACTCTCCTGTTGAAACACACTCTCTTTGTGAAAAAAAGGCTAGTGTTTTGATATACAATCTGTCAATTTCGATAAAATAAAAAGTTCCTAGAATTGTTAAACACTTCATTTTCAAACTGATAAAAGTTTGAATATGTTTGAAGATATAATTTAGAGAACATAATGTGCATCAAGATATTTCCCAACTTATTCATAACAATCCATAAAATAGTCACATGAAAATTCCTTCTGGTGTTGCTCAAACACTCGCTTCTATAAAAAAAGGGTGATACCATATTCATGAAGGTGTGAATACCGCTTAATGATAACGCACAGTAGAACACGATTCATCTTCCATACACATCCCTGTAACAAGCCATGCTTGTAACTGTGTGCCTCTATCCAGCCTATAGAATCATAGGAAGATGGGCGTAATGTTTCAGCCTTGCCCAATCCTGTACCCTGACTCTGCTTATCCTGAGATAATTAATCTACAGTGAATTAGAGTATTACAGCACACTAACACAGCTCGCCTCACTCACTCATTGTCACTCCTTACATGGATAAGATGCTTAGTTTTTCCCAGGAAAAGGGAGAGAGAGAGGGGGAACACATTAGGAAAGGCAATCCCGGGCAGAAAATAGGATTGTATTAATCTTTATCAAACGCAGCCAAGAGCTGTGGAATCACACAAGCCAATACACCCACTGCCAGCGTAGCCACCATGTAGAGTGGGTGTCCAGTGCCCCCATGCTGTCACAGGGCTTAACCAGGTCCTGATATGGAATGATACTGTGTTAGTGAGCGTGTGTGTGTTAGGTTGACAGGGCTGATAGTTCCTTGTGGCCCAGCCTGAGTCTAAGATCGGCGGGTGGAACAGTTAAAGGGCTGTTCAGATCTGAGCTGAGTGTAGGTAGCCAATACACCTACCCACTTTCATGGTAACACTTAATGTAATGGTAATACTCAATTGCTCATAATGAAGGTACCAGTGTTGAGCATACTGTTGCAATAAGATGACATAAAACTACTAGATTTTGGGTAACTGTTATGTTTTATTTATGGTTCTTGAGAATAATTCATGTGTCTCTGATATTCCCGGTTCCCAAGTGTGGTTATCTGAAATACTGCATTTAAAATAATTTGAATACAGTGATTTATAGTATGATGAACCCAAAACAACCGAAAAATAAACTATCCACTTTGTAAATACCATTGGGGTTATTTCTAATTTTCTTATTTCGCAAAAAAAGCCTGTCATATAAATAGTTACGCAATTGCTTTAACTTTTACAGAATATCCTCATTTTTATGCCTAATTAATTTTATAAGCAACTGGACCCAAATAAAATCCCATTTATGTGGGAGTGTAAAACACATAATACATAAAAAGCACTTATACGTGTCCAAAATGGAAGGACTGGCAATACCTAACATAATATCCTACATATTAGGTTGGAAATGACATCTTCTTACCTCTGTAAATCCAAAGTCTTTTCATGTCAATTAACTGATCAGTAAACACCTTATTACAATTAGGCTGCTAACATCCATGGAGCCACATTTCGGCTTCTTAAAATGGAGCATGAGGATTGCCATGCTTTCTCTGAGTGTGATCATGTCCCCGGTCTGAGGCAATCCCTTTATAATCATAACCGCAGTGTAAAAAAGACAGTCCAATTCTAGATGCAAATATAGGGTAATTTATTTGACTGATATCAATGTAATTCCAGCTGCCAGGAAACTGCTCCCTGGCCTCCTTGAACCTTGATAATACCTTTGATCTGAGGTAAAGCAATGACCTTCGTGTATATAACTTAACCTACAGATACCTAAAGATTATAAAAATCTTCCTGCCAACCAACAAGTAATAGATGCCATCAAAGAAAATAGGGAGAAAGAACTAGGCACTGACATCTACAACGGATACTTGTTCAATCAACTCAACATATTGTTCTACTTCCCCCATTTCATGCATATATCTTTGGACAATTCAACTAAAAGCAAATGTAAGACATATAAAAGGTAGTATTGAGTCCAAATACCTTGCAGTCAGTGGGTCATTGTTCTGTTGCATTGTAAAGCAGCGCCCAATTAGACTGATAGCATTTTCTTGCACCTTGATAGCCAAGATGCTTCTGTACATTTCTGAATTCCTTCTGTAGCTGTCATTTGTTACATTAACAGTAAAGATGAGTGAGCATGTTCCATAGAAGGCCATGCATGCCCATGCCATGATACTGCCTCCACCATGATACGCCACCATGATACTGCCTCCACCATGATACGCCACCATGATACTGCCTCCACCATGATACTCCACCATGATACTGCCTCCACCATGATGAGGTGGTATGCTTTGGATAAGCTGTAGTTTCTTTATTTCTCCACACTTTTGCCTTCCTCACTCTGTGACAAAACTGTATTAGTTGATTTCGGTACATTTTAGCAAATTCTAACCTGGCCTTTCAGTTTTTGCTGCTAATTAGAGTTTTGCATCTTGCAGTGTAACCTTTATAATTCTGATTGTAGATGTGATTCTTTCACCCCAACATTCTGGAGGCTGTGATTTCACTGAAACTTATTTTAGGTCTCTTTTGCACAGCTCATTTTTCTGTCACCAACTGTTGCTGTTTTACTTTGCCAATCTAGTCATAGCGGATGACACCAGTGGTTTCTTTCTTTTTCATTTCAAACATATGTGCTATAGTTCTAATTGTGTTAACTTTTAACTCCAAATCTTTAATGGACAGCTCCCTAGTCTGAATATTGGATTAGTGCTAATCACAGCAAATGCAGACTCCAAATGCAAAAGCAAAGAATGGATCTGAGACTACACATGCACAGCTCCTTTAGGTGTGGACACTCAATGCAACAGGAAATACCTGATCAATAAAAATACCTCTAAGGTAAATGTCCCAATAGTTATGTGTTTAAAAAAGACAAAAATGAAAGCTAATATTCTGTAATAGATTTTACATTTTCATATGCATTGAGTGTACAACAAAGTATTTATGGAGGGCACTATACACCACTAACCCTATACTCATTTGCTCATTTTTATTGAGGGTGGTGTTACCAAACTGACCATAAAGTGCAACACATGTTCTGTTAATTAACAGAAATACTAAAGATTCCAGTAGCTTTGAATAAAACATGTTGTAAGTGAAAATTGTGCGAACCTTGTTGACATGACATTTGTCTTTGCAGGTTCATTCTTTAACTTGTGGCTCTATATTGCAAACTCTCCAGGTTAAACAATTAATAGACTGGCTTGATTGAGTGATTGATTGTATTTCACTGTTCTGTTGAACAGGATCCACCACAAGCGTTGGCAAATAGAAAACAGACAGCTAAAACCTTCTTTTCTAAATACATTAATGGCATCTGTCCTATTCTCCCCTGGTCCAATGTAGGTGTAATCTGGTGCAGGTGAGGAGAAGCATGGCTGTAATTAACAGAACGGGCCAGCAGATAAGGGAGTAAAATAGAATGCTCATCCACGAAAATCCAGGAAAAGACAAAGTCGTCTACAAAACCATTAATTTACTAAATCTCACTTTTATGACTGAATTAAATATTCATGCACAATCTGCCCGAAACCAATTTGCTATATTTGCACATGAATTTACTTTTTATATTTGCTTCTAATAAGAGAGAAAAAAATCTCCCCCAAATTTTGGAGCTCATTTCAGATCTGTGTAATGTCAATATTATAAAATTACAGCTAGTTTCACCTTCCACCCCTTCCCAGTTATCAATTCAAACAGATGGATACGGGGCAAATAGCATTAAACTAAAATAGCAACCATACGGAAAGTTATATTTCCAAGAAAATAATATTATGGAGGCAAACCTTGCAGGAACATCCACTAGGGAGATTAAATGTGTGCAGCAATACTGTCATCTGATTGTGGAACAGATGTCAGTTAGTGTTACCTTGGTAGGCCCCGTCACAGTCCAAACAAGGTAAAGAAAATTAGCAGGGGGCTATATAGAGACCGTCTGCTTCGGTACCTGGTTGGAGAATCATTGTTTTTTCAGGTGTCCCCTAGGACTTCTCGATCTGATGCCCCATTATTGAAATCTTGCTCACTTTTCCCCCCTTCCCCCATCTCTCTCTGTCAATTAAATTCAGTTATATTAAAAGGCTTTATTGGCAAGGAAAGTGTTGCTACATACATTGCCAATGTAAACTTACAGACACAAATGAAATCAATGCAGAAGCAGATTATAACTTCATAAATAATATCAGTTAACAACATTAATCTCTCTCTCCATCTCTCTTTCTCAGATTTACCAAAAGGAAGGGACTCTTCTCTATTGTGAGTAACCTCCCCCTGATATCTCCCCAATGCCAAACATCCGACTCCCAGATTTGGTCCATTAACTGCTGGCCACATCACTAACACAACTCAAGATCTAGTGAGGGAAGTCTCTCTGTGTCTTACTCATCTTCCAAAGGGAGAGACGACAGTGTGGTTATACTGAGCCAATCTTTGTGGCAGTTAAATGTTGTGGAGCTCTGCCCTCTAGAGGGCTTCGCTCCTAGTGGTTTACCCCTGCATCATCCGTGGCCGTCACTGAAACTGGCGGATCCCGGTCGTGTTGAGTCAGGGTGTCCCATGGGCAGGGTGACGTCAGTTGTGAGAGTGTTCACAGACGACCCTCTGACAGGCAGGGGAGGTGTCTGCCAGGGTCGAGCGGTGAGTGGTGTGTGGCCCCCCAGTGGCCCCCACATGAACCTGCTAGAACCCAACACAGTTCTCTTGGTACTGACTCGCTTCGCCCCTTTGGTCAGGGGACAGAGATGTCCTGATTTGTTCAGACGATCAAACGACGGTGGCGTACATCGGGTCAACATTGGCGACCCTCTGGACCAACCAGTGTCAATTTGGTATCTGGAGGTGATCAAGTTGCTTGTGTGGTCTCATTGGTCGAACCCCCAGCCACGAGACAAGATCAGATTAGTTCCTGAAAGGGACAGGTTAACTCGGCGCGGGCTGTCGGCCTAAGTCATTCATTTGATTCAGGTGTCTATCGCCAGCTCTTCCTCCAAGCTCTATGGCGCTAGGTGAGCTAAAGGCTATCAGCTAGCAATCTCGGCATTCCACGATGGCCTGTGGGTAGGTCTGCTTTCTGCTACTCCTTGGTCAAGCTTCATTATTGGCACACAATGCCTGTGCTCCTTGGTCAAGGTCACTGCGCCTTGATGGGAGCAGTCTAAGGTGCTGAAGGCACTATGTGAGCTGACGTTCAAGGTTCCATGGTTATTGTAGACAGTGATGCTTTTCGCATAGTGTCTGTCTCTGTCTCCCTGGCTGTGTGAGTATATTGCTGTGGCTTATAAATCAGCATGTTTGCAAGCCCAGGAAGGACTTGTGGACCTACTCGTGGAGTTGGTGCAACCTCTGCCCTTTTTGGAGTTGCCAGAGTCGAGGACATCTGTGACCCCAACACTGTCTCCTTTCATCCGTCTCTACCTCCTAGACGTCCCTTCGTTGTCTTCGGTCATTCAGAGTTACATTCCCGGTTATATGAGTCATTATTGCCCTCAAAGGTCAATGCTGTTTAATATAAGTATTAAGAATTTTACGTTACCACGGGTACAAGCAAGAAAAATGTACTAAAAACAACAAATCTAGTAACTATTGTTATTAGCTCTGTATTACAGAGCTAATAACAATTGCACTATTTTTACAATAGTGCAATTTCCTTTGCTTGTTTTTCCTAATGTGGGACTGAGCTGTAGCATATGAGTATTATAAAAATTGGTGCGGTGGATTCTTGTAATTTAAGCTATGAATCAATATTAATAATACTAAATGTTTTACTAATGCTATTTCTGATGAGTTGATTGTATTTTTTTGTGTACACTAGTATTTAGTCAATTCATTGTGGATAATCTGCCATCTTTAGCATAATACAGATTTTTCGCGTTAATCTGTTTTACTCTAAACAACATAAAAAGATATTAAAGACCTGTTTCTACTTTAAAAAGGCTACCTGAGTAACAAAAATATATCCATCTCTCTGTATGCATGCGCTTACATTTAGCAGTGGGGCTGTCTAAATATGTCAGATCTAGCCAGGGGATGCTTTGTTGCGTGACCAGGAGCCCTTGGTTAAAAATACAACGAAACAAATAAAATATTAACTCCTTTAGAGAGAGCAAGAGAGTAAGCTCCCCTCAGACCACAAGTCTAACTCTGCCACCTGCGCTCCACTGAGTCCACACTGGCTCCTGCACTCCTCCTTCCACAGCAGACCAGTGACATCTAATAATGCGCCAGCCCTCCCCTGCCTGCCACACACCACTCTGCAATTCAGCAGTTAAAAGCCATGATTGAATTTCGTCTTGATTTCATTAAATATTCATAAAGGCCAATTAGAAGGGCAGCTTAGCTGGCTGTAAGGACCATTTTCCATCATTCTGTCACGGAGAGTCCATCAGTTGGCCCGTTTTTGAAAGTGGACCCTGAGAGTCCATATGATTGACCCTCAGTTCTCATTCCCTCCCCTGCTCCCAAATCATTGGAAAGCCTCTTACACACGGTGAGGGGGGCAGAATGTACACCCATCCGAAATACCCTGCAGGCCCCAGAGAAAACCAACATGCATATTTCCAGAGGGAAGCCAGGACAAAATAATATTCTAACAGCAAAGGACATCTTTTGAAATGCCTTTTTGGATATTTCATTGGGGATGTAGAACCATTGTTTTGTGATAGAGGGAACCTCAAATCAAGTTTACTAAGAAGCCTCGTCTTCCCGCAGCAAATTTCTCAGTGTATTGAAAGGCAGAGAAATTCAAGAGAAATAGCCTCAACATTTCTTTACATTTGTGTCTGGCAGAGCAAGGCTGAATGAGTGAAAGATACATTCATAGTATACAGAACCATTAACTTTCTCCACATTTAGTTGTGTTATAAAGTTCATTTATAATTGACTGCATCATTTACTTGCCATCAATCTACACATGGTACCACATAAAGACAAAAAAAAAAAGCTAATATACATTCAAGACCCTTGATTCTGTACTTTGTGGAAGTGGCTTTGGTAGTGATTACAGCTTTGAGAGTTCTTGGGTTTACATCTACCAGCGTTGCAGAACTGGATTGGGGTAGTATCTCCCATTCTTCCTTGTGGATCCCCTCAAATTCTGTCAGATTGGATGTGGAGTATTGGAGAACTGGGATCTTTACATCTCCCCACAGATGTTCAGTTGGGTTCTAGTCTGGGGTTCAAGACTAACGCTTAGCATTCAGGTCTAATAGGTACATTTTGGTCTCACCAGACCAGATGGTTATTGAAGGGCCGACTCCAAGCCCAGATCTCAATCCTATCAAATGATGTAGGGGGGTCCTGAAGCAGCACGATCATGCAAGACAGCATGAGGTTTTCTTCATGGCCTCAAAGTCATTCTTCACTTAAGTGCTATTAACAGATGAAGTTAACCTAATCTAAAAATTACACTGAATGATTATACTTTGTTATGATTTATTGTTAAAAAATAAAGAGAAATTACATTTCTTAATCTGGGACAAATTTTCTTTATAGTAGTGCTTCAATCGTGTCAAGTTTAAAGGATTTCTTGCATGATCGTGCTGCTTCAGGTCCCCCCACATCATTTGATTGGATTGAGATCTGGGCTTGGAGTCGGCCCTTCTATAACCATCCATTTCTTCTTTTTGAGCCATTCTATTGTAGCTTTGCTTGTGTGTTTGATAATTGTTCCGTTGTAATATCAATGTTCAATTGCAGCTTTAGATTTTTGACAGAATCCCTCACATTCTCGGCAATAACATTCTGGTACAATAAAGAGTCCATGGGTACCTCAATGACGACAAGTTGTGAAGGTTCCGAGGCAGAAAAGCAGCCCTAAACCATAATGCAGCTGGCATTACTTGCTTTACAGTTTGTAAAAAAAAAAAAAATATTATGTTAAAAGTCAGTGTTTTGTTTTTGTGAAACATGGCATCTGGCTTTGCATCGAAACCCCTTAACCTTCGACTCATTGTTCCAGTAGTTTGGTTCCTACCCGGATGTTTTCTGAAACATTTCAGCGTTGTCTTGAATATTCTTTTTGAGAGCAGAGGCCAGTTAATCCTGACCTCCAATTTAGGAAGTCTCTTTTGGAGACTCTTTCCGAGAGCAGACTTATGCAGTTTTATAATGATTGAGGTAAGACATGCTTGTAGATCCCTTGATGTTACCCAGAGATTATATATAGATGATCTGTCAAACAGCAGAATGATGTACTTTGAATTGCTTGGAAATGGCTTTGTAACCCCTCCCAGGCCCATGCACATCAATAATCCCTCTGATGGTCTAAGATAAGTTATTTGCTCTTAATAATATGTTACTCCACACCCATCGGGCTAAGGCCAAACCAGACCAAGCTTCTTCACGGTGGTTTAGCACTTCCAAAATTACTTTCCAATGGTTTTCTAATCATTTGCACCTGTATGATATATTAAATTAAGTTTTCTTTATCCGTAAATGTGGTGGACATTTTGGTAAGATATCTGTGTGCCCAAATACGACATGTACATTAGAAATTCCTCTTTTGTATTTTCTAAAATCAATGGCACACTTTTATAAAAACCTATATTGGCCTCCTATGCATCCCACGTCCTGGTGCGGTTTGGCGTGAAGGTGTCAGCTGGTGTCAGCTGGGTGGCAGCTCACCTTTTTAGTTGCACCACCTTCTTCTTCTGCCCCGCCCTGGTGTTGCTTTGAAGCCTTTAAATACCCTCCGTGAGGATGTACTGATAAACGCATCTGCACCGGGGATGGGCCATGTTAGCTGCCTCTGTAATGTTCTACAACCGGTTTATCATTTTTAATTCAATAATATGTTTTTGATGCCAATGGGTTTTCTTTCAACTCAGTGAAAACAACTCAAATAAAGGTTAGATTCATAAGACTTTTCAGTGCTGTTGCATATTTACTTAAGGTGGCAATATTTCTTCAGGACACTGCGGGTGTATATCTCAACTACCTCCTCTACATTTACTGCATTACTTTAGGAATGTGACACGGGAGACCAAAGCCATAGACGTACACTGCCTGCCACCCTGCAGGGCTTGACAGGAGTCATGAGGGGGGACTTTTTCATCTCAGCTTGGTCAACTACATCACAGATTCCCCTCTCAAGGCTACATGAAGTGCAGCATTGGTCATAAGAGGGTTTGACACCGGTTGCTAACCCCACACCTGCTGAGAACAGACTGACCTTTCTCTGTGACCTGAAATAGAATCAATTACATCATGGTGACTGATCAATGATCTGAGAACATGGATAGCATAGCCAACCCCCCCCATTATTTGCTCATTGCAATCTAAATGACTACCTCATTGATGGAGTGCGGATCAGGTGACCTGGTATTTACCAGCGGCAAAGATCAATGACCCCCTACCAGCAAACACTGCGTGGAACCTCCACCAACAGCGACGTAATCCAGTTAAATCAGCAGCTTCGACAACCATGTCAAGTCATTAATGAAAAATTCAATCTGCATTAACTATTCTAGGTCAAGAGTCAATAAAGGTCTATCCCTAAATTGGTGTATAGCTGTTATGGATTAAAAAGTTGTGTTTGCATAATTAAACATGCACCATTTAATTGTCTGCAATGCTGAAGCATTCTCCCATTTATTTAGTTTACTTCGAATATGAATTAGTTTACATTTAATTTGCTGTAATCTGCCTACAACAGTAGTGGGGAAAATATTAGAAGAAATTGTGTGACTAAACTGGTTTTCTACTGAAGAACTTTTCAATTTCAGTAGTTCATTCAGGTATGGGAATACATTTATTTAATGTTAAACCAAGCATAGCTCATTGTTGCTGAACACTCTTACTGGTAATTAAAAAGGACAATAATTAGTGTGCAAGCAATCTACTAGTCATGTTTACAATCCCAAAAACTGTGTGTCTGCTCAGATGAATGCACAGAAAGCAAATGGAAACTCAACATCATGGGAAATAGTAGAAGAAAGTATACAGAGATGTGGAGGGAGGCTGAAAAATGTTGATATCGAGAGAGTGGGTTTATTAAAAAGTGACACATTTGGGAATTCTCCATGCCATTTAACAATGATAAAAGAAATCCCACAGATGTTGACATGCTGGGTGCCCAGATGGAAATTGTGCTTGGAAGGTGGAAACTTTTAATCATAGCATAAAAAAAAGAGAGCGAGAAACCGACACACACAACTTCGCAGTTATTTCCCGAGTGTCAACCTAAACTGCTTTATTGATGGGGTTCATAATGCTCGGCGGAAGCAGGCGACCAGAGAAACGTTGCCTCTTTTCATAGGGTGTTACATTAGGCGAACCAACACCCTGCTATTACAAAGCAAACCAGAACACCCACTCAGCTGTCAGTAAAGAGGGAGGAAGGGGGGGGTTGCCAATATCCTGCCTTCTGAGTAGGAACTTACCAAATCTTTTAGCGTGAAATGAAACAAGGCATTGACCATTGTACACAGCTTTTTGGCTAATTCCGTCAGTCATTTGCAAGATGGCAAGGTGGAGGCGCTCAATCGGGAGGACGGGCCGTGCATTATTTACATGACAGCCGTGCAATGTCAAGGGGAATATCCCGGCTGGTCTGGCTGCGTTGCCACGGCGGCAGAACGAGGCGAGGAGGCTGAGAGTGGCATACTAAACGCATGCAGAGGGCATTGTTGTAGGACACCATTATCCATGACAACCGGCTGGATGTGGCTGGGTTTTTTGATGCTTTGCTGTGACATCCCTCGCCAGGATTCTTTCGAGTGCTCTTTGTTTCTGGCTGATGCACACACGCTCCCAGCGACACACAAGGTGAGGGAGGCGAGCTTGTATACAAACAGACAAAACCGCTGAGATGTTGCGCTTCTCCTTGACCCCCCCCACGCTCTCTAGTCAAAGGTAATCTGGACGTGGAATAAAATCAGATGTCTCTGATCCTTTTTTTTTTACTGCTGATTGTTTCCTTTCAGATCCCTGTGGCTATTCAAGGTCCAACACTGTTGCTGCGATGCTCAGTGAGGCAGTGGTGAAGAAAAAGCACACAGGCTGAGGCTTCAGCATTGTGGCCCTGGAGGAGGCCTTGCTGGGAAGCAGTGTCTGGTAGGGAGGATGAACGGCGTACAAAAGCGTTGACAAGTGTAAGCAGGTTGAGGCGTGGCGTGCCCTCTAGTCGTCCAGCGATGCGAGAGGCGCTATGACGTTGATGCTCCGTACAGAGAGCCACCGATAGCGGTCAGAACCGGGTTCCGCTCAACAGCAGAAATCTGTGTTCTCCCCTCGACGTTTATTCCCCTCGCGAGACAGAATAAACAAGAAAACAGTAATTTGACGCATCTGTAATCACCTTAGCCACATCATTGGAGCTGCAGGCTTTCATTCTGCACGCTTTTAATTTGTTTTCACAGCAGTTCAAGCAAATTGAATCTGTTAATTAAAGCAGCAAAATGAAATGCTGAGCATTATTGACGAGATGCTAATTGAGTTAGTGTGGAAATTGGTGTGGGGGGGGTGGCGTTGGGGTATCAATAGCTAGGACAAATCATGTTACAGAGGAGCACAGGAGAGGTGCACGCCAGGCCGTCCTGCAGAGGCTTCATCAGTGTGTATTCATTCACTATGTCTCCCCAGGCCCTGCTGGCATGCACACACACACACACACACCACTCACATACACTCGGCACCGCAAACAAAAAGACAGCTGCTGCTCCCTGCGTCTCCGCACACATCTCCAATCGGCTTTGGCTTCGCCACATCGTCTCCTCTAAGACGGGGGAGCAGCGATGGAGTGAGGCGCTGCCCAGCTAGCTAGCTCTGGAATCAGAAAGCATGTTTCTGTGCTGTAGAGCAGGAGATGTAGCTGCTGTAACTGGAGGCATATTGACAACAGCCAAAGTACCCGTCTCCAGGCTCTGAGGTTCACATGAGTTAGTCATTTCTTACAATTCATGTTAACCCTAAAATGTTAAAGTGCGGAGTAATAACCGTGCCCTCTGCAAAATTGCATGGTATCATTGAAAATGTCAGGCTATAAAAAAAGCAAATGTAGAGTGTGTGGCAAGTTTAGAATCTCTCATAGAGTAAAAGGGCTGAATTTCACAGAGAGCATGTGCCTAGACAAGGGTGTACATGTGCCTAGACAAGGGTGTACATGTGCCTAGACAAGGATGTACATGTGCCTAGACAAGGGTGTACATGTGCCTAGACAAGGGTGTACATTTGCTTTCTGTGGGCATGGTTCCAGCAGCCGCAGTGATAACCCCAAACTGAAGGCAGGGTCATTGGCTTTATTGCCTCCACTGGCGTGCTTATCCTTCCCAAAGCTTCATTTTGCATAAATTTACCAGTATTAAACATCAATCCTTAAACAGATCATTTACTCTCTGAGCCCACGTTCAGCCACCCTCCAGACACATGGGCCCGCTGCTAATGAGAAGAATTCCCCAAGTTGTGCAGCTAGAGTAGGCAGAGAAAAAACACAAGTGAGTGTCAGCGAAAGCCACAGATGAAAATAAAAACAAAGAAAAGGGGAGAGAATCACAAGAGAAAGAAAAAGAAAAGTAATGTGTATACATAAATATATTTATATATAAATATATAGTGAGAAAGAGAGAACGGTGGCTGGGAGCTCTAATGGCACTGCAGTGTCATTTCCCATCCTTGCCCTGCTGAAGCAGAAAGCCGGGTGTGACAGTGAGCAGTGGTTAAATTACCAAGGTGATTATGCTGCTAATTACTGGCAGTCCTGCTCTATTGATAAGGGCCCAACCTGCAACTGACAGTGTGGCTCCATTTGCTACATTCTCTCAGGTTTATAGGGCCATAAGCCTTTTGACAGCCGAGCATAAACAGAGAGAAAAACGGAAGAATTAGAGAGAATGATAGATGGAAGGCTGTAAAAATGCACAAAGAGCAATAAAGGATTTACACTTCTGCCTAAAAGAAACATTATTTTATATTTTTCCTATTTTATGGTAATTGTTAGCTAGCTAAACAACTACCTAATAAACTTAGATGGCTAACTTCAATAATCCTTTGATCAACCGTGTAGGAAACTAATTGTTAAGATAAACCAAAATGCTACTTGTCTTTCTAGCAGTTTGATAACTTATCACTAACACAATGACATGCATCTAAGGTGAAGCATAGATTAGACAGGAATCATGTCACAAATGACAAGAAAAGGTAATGTGTACAGTACAAAGTGGTGAAATTTGGAGCCTGTAAACGTGAATATTTCAGTCAATGCTACAATCTACTTAATCCTCTTATCTATTATTAACTGTCAAAATACAACAACATTAGGTAATCCAATGATTTTTTAAAACAGTTGAAAAATAAACAATCACTGCACACTGGAATCGGCTCTGTAAGATCTTTTGCATGCCTGTCATGGCTCGCTACAAATGTTATCCATTTCTACCAGATATTTTGGGAAACAGAAAAAAGCATACATTGCTATAGGCTCAATGCCAGACGTGACAACATCGGGGTTGGGGAAATAGACAACTACATTTGCGGCATCATGCAGAGGTTTCTTTCCTTTGAGAGAATTCAACAAGTAAAAAGTTGTTATTGGCAGGCATATATCAATCCCACCCCAGACATTTCCTACATTAGTTAGATAGGAAAGTTCTTTACCAGGACTTACAGATGGCAACGTCTTTTTTATAATTGCTATTTACCGCAATTACAAAATTTGTTGAAATTTGGCCCTAAATAAATATTTTCTTTCAGATATTTATATTGACATTTGGTTAGAATAGGTTCATATTTGGGCCTGCAGGCTTTCCTGATGGAGGGTCGCCTACAAACAAATGATTGTGTGTTTATTAAACATTTTCTAAATTCAACAAAACCTAAATAATAGCCAAGACATAATGTAGGCAAGTTGGCTATAGATTTTCATCAACAAACATGAATCTGTAATTAATGCAGAGCATGGAAGTTGTTTTGTAATGGCGCTATTAAAATATGTTTTGTTGGAAACATCAAGTTTGGCCAAGTCAAGTGCTAATACAGTTTGGAGGCTCAAATAAGAAAAAAAAACAGCAACAAAAAACAATACGGCATTACGGGATGGTTTAATTTGGTCTATATTTTATGCACTCTGAACTGTCTACAATTTCAATGTCCAAGACCCATTTGGTTCAATCCGTGCCAAAGCTAAACCAAATATTGACATTTACAGAATGATATGTAGAGATTTGGCTCAAACACTGATGTTTGGTTAACCAGCAAATGTCCGCAGACATCAGGTTTGGACAAGCCTTAAATTATCTCAAGCACAAACGTCTATAATTCATTAAACTTATTTGCAGGATAATTAAACTTTGAAAAATAAAGCATGAATGTACACAAATAAAAAGCAAGTAATCGCTCTGGATATTAACTTATTTTGGTTGGTTTATTTTGAACATCTGTGTTGCCAGATATAAAGCTTATGATTGTCTTGACTTGGCTACCTCGCCAATGCAATTTGGCTATGGAATATCTTACCAGTATTTCAACTTTTGTAGAAGAAGTATATTTTACATACTGACAAAGTAATCTTTTCACCTTTCAGTGCCTGAGATACACCCTGTTTTATAAATTGAAGGCTACGTATTGAATATAACTTTTTAAAATAATTTTGCTGCCTGGCCTATATAATTGATGTGCTATCTCGCTATACTACCTCTAGAAAAGTGAGTTTTCAGGACTAATTGGCACTCTGGATTACCACAATTACATACATACTATTTTGCCCATTAGAAGATTCATTAGCACTCTGAAATAACCTCAGAAGTGAAGTTCAAAGTGGAGACCTTCCCAGAGGGGGCTGGAAAGACAAAGTATCCCCAAATGGTAAAAATAAGGTAGGTAGAAAAGCCAGTAGAAGGATAGGTCATCATGCTGTTTGATCCTAGTGACTAACACTCAAAGCGTTTCACCATTTAATTTCTTAAGTATCATAGAATACCAAACCATCATTTACTATTAAAGCAAACACTGAAAAAATGCTGTGTACTGGATAGGCTAGTTATTAAATCCCTTTACATATGCTAATAATTAACTAAGTATGAATGGTATTTATGCACATACAGTGGGGCTAAAAAGTATTTAGTCAGCCCCCAATTGTGCAAGTTTTCCCACTGAAAAAGATGAGAGAGGCTTGTAATTTTCATCACAGGTACACTTCAACTATGACAGACAACATGAGGAAAAGAAATCCAAAAAATCACATTGTAGGATTTCTAATGAATTTATTTGCAAATTATGGTGAAAAATAAGTATTTGGTCACCTACAAACAAGCAGGATTTCTGGCTCTCACAGACTTGTAACTTCTCCTTTAAGAGGCTCCTCTGTCCTCCACTCGTTACCTGTATTAATGGCACCTGTTTGAACTTGTTATAAGTATAAAAGACAACTGTCCACAACCTCAAACAGTCACACTCTAAACTCCACTATGGCCAAGACCAAAGAGCTGTCAAAGGACACCAGAAACAAAATTGTAGACGTGCACTAGGCTGGGAAGACTGAATCTGCAATAGGTAAGCAGCTTGGTGTGAAGAAATCAACTGTGGGAGCAATTATTAAGAAATGGAAGACCATTGATAATCTCCCTCGATCTGGGGCTCCACGCAAGATCTCACCCCGTGGGGTCAAAATGATCACAAGAACGGTCAACAAAAATCCCAGAACCACACGGGGGGACCTAGGGAATGACCTGCAGAGAGCTGGGACCAAACTAACAAAGCCTATCATCAGTATCACATTATGCCGCCAGGGACTCAAATCCTGCAGTGCCAGACGTGTCCCCCTGCTGAAGCCAGTACATGTCCAGGCCCATCTGAAATTCGCTAGAGAGCATTTGGATGATCCAGAAGAAAATTGGGAGAATGTCATATGGTCAGATGAAACCAAAATAGAATTTTTTGGTAAAAACTGAACTTGTCGTGTTTGGAGGACAAAGAATGCTGAGTTGTATCCAAAGAACACCATACCTACTGTGAAGTATGGGGGTGAAAACATCATGCTTTGGGGCTGTTTTTCTGCAAAGGGACCAGGACAACTGATCCGTGTAGAGGACAGAATAAATGGGGCCATGTATTGTGAGATTTTGAGTGAAAACCTCCTTCCATCAGATGGGGCATTGAAGCTGAAACGTGGCTGGGTCTTTCAGCATGACAATGATCCCAAACACACCGCCCGGGCAACGAAAGAGTGGTTTTGTAAGAAGCATTTTAGGGTCCTGGAGTGGCCTAGCCAGTCTCCAGATCTCAAACCCATAGAAAATCTTTGGAGGGAGTTGAAAGTCCGTGTTGCCCAGCAACAGCCCCAAAACATCACTGCTCTAGAGGAGATCTTCATGGAGGAATGGGCCAAAATACTAGCAACAGTGTGTGACAACTTTGTGAAGACTTACAGAAAACGTTTGACCTCTGTCATTGCCATTAAAGGGTATACAACAAAGTACTGAGATAAACTTTTGTTATTGACCAAATACTTATTTTCCACCATAATTTGCAATTAAATTCATTAAAAATCCTACAATGTGATTTTCTGGATTTTCTTTCTAATTTTGTCTGTCATAGTTGAGGTGTACCTGTGATGAAAATTACAGGCCTCTCTCATCTTTTTCAGTGGGAGAACTTGCACAATTGGTGGCTGACTAAATACCTTTTTGCCCCATTGTATATGTGACAGATACAGTATATCACTTACTCTATACCCAAGACCTCTAATTAAGCTATATTTATGGCATAGAGCTCTATACCTTCAGGAGAAAAAAACAATTCATAAAACTCAAAAAATGAATGGAACACCTAAATCACACATTGGGTCTTGATGAGGAAAATATATTAAAGATCAAAATCTTAACTGTACACTGTGTAATTAGTTAATAAAACAAAATTACCTAACACCGGTCTTTGGAAACCACGATCATCCACTGATTTAGTGCTGGATTCAAATTCACACCGGAAATCTAAGTAAACAATTAAAATCACATGCTATTTCCTACTTGCGTAGATTTCATCACAGCAATTTATAATATGACTCAGTATTGTGTCTGGCCCCCACTAGCCTGTTTGCACTCTTAATTTCTGGACATGCTTCTGATGATGGATCTCCTTGCACACCTGGATCAGTGACCTCCTGGACAGTCTGTGGCGGTACTTAATGGGAGCGGATGCACCGATACATAACGTCCCAGAGGATCTCCCAGAGGATCTCAATCTGACGATGAGTCCCGGTAACAGCAATCAGGGTAACGTTGGCAAGCACATGGAGGTCTGTGCGACCAAGAATATGCCTCCCCAGACCATCACTGACCCACCGCCAAACCGGTCATGCTGGATGATGTTGGAGGGAGTTCTCAATTGGATTCAGGTCTGGAGAATGTGAGGGTTGTCTTGCTGTTGTCTCTCCAGTGCACCTGTTGTCACTTTTATTTGCACCATAACAGGTGACATTGCTTATAATTTCTAACCAGATTGATATCCCTGAAGTTTAATGGTCTTGGTATTATACTGTGATAATTATGTCTTCCATTAATTTTGTTGAGCAGTGTATTTGACCCTGAGATATATTATTTGGAATTCAAACTGGTTTAAACATGGGTTTCATTTAAAATTCAAAAGGGGTTTCAAGTTCAACTGATGAATAAAACAGACATGAATCAGGTTGTGCTATGTGTGCTGTGTCAGTTTGAGCCTATGTGCCTGAACTGAGGAGCTTGCTGAGATGAGGTAGTGTCCCTGTATCTCTAACGGTTGGTTTCCTTTCTTTTTAAATCACTGCAGATGACCAGAGAAACCCTTCATTTATCAATAACTATCTATCTGACTGTGACTCGAGGCAAAACAACTCTTAGATCCTGGTTTGTTGTGACCATGTTTTCTCGCTTAGATAAATTACCTTGAGCAGAGAACCTAGTCAATAAGGCAATAAAAAGCGGCCTTGCAACACATTTCTTAAGCACCTGAAATCTTATTGAAAACGAATTCAATGTTTACCAGTACTCATAAAAGACATTCAGTAAACAGTCAAATATTTATCTTTTACCATCTGGTTTTTGGCCTATTGTATGATTTATATTCGTAGTGGTGCATTTGAAAATAGATGTTAAGTTAGTGTAAAAATTGACATTGTAGGCTCAACATAGAGCTGCCCATCTCTAAATGAGTACTTTAACAGGTCCTCAACTTGCAAGCAGACAGCCAGAGTTGCAAAAAAGTTGCCTATTCGCTGTTCATTGTTGACGTGCAAAATCTGCAATGGAATCTTGATCAACAGTGAATTTAATTGTTTGATTAAAATGTTTTATTAATGCAGGTGTCAATGGGATTACCAGTGTAGGAATTACCATTGTAGGAAAAATCGATGTTTTTATAATTTTTTATGGAAATCGTCCTAACTGTTGGTCTAGCTGACACCCGGTGTGTCTTTCAGGACGATCTCACTGAAAACGGCTCTGCGTTCACTACGTCGATTTTTCCTTACAGCTTGTATTGTTTTTATTTTTGTACATGCTTCACTGTCGCTCATACAATATAATCGTCAAGCATCTCATTACTGGATATTGACTTTATCTGACTTGCAGTTTCTGCAACTCCTCCGTCCTGCCATTGATGGTTTACTAACATGCCGACAGAAGAGAAAGAAGACAGGCAAACATGCTGGTATCCTTTGTAGATCCCAGACGAGACACTGCAATCTGCCGCTACCGAGCATTTCACTTGCAAATGTTCAATCCCTGGACAATAAAATGGATTAACACCCGGATTAACTTCCAGCGGGACATTGCGAACTGTTGTGTTTTGGCGTTTTCTGAGACTTGGTTATATCCTATAGTACCAGACTATAGTACCAGACTAGGCCATTACACCAATCCTATCCTATCTACCAGCAGAAGAAAATAGAGGGAAAAACAAATCAAGGATTTTCCATCAACAGAAGAAAATAAATCAAGGATTTGGCAAAGTGATCCATACCATTGCCTTCATTCCCCTTGTTTTTATTTAAGACAGTATGTAGCCCTTTGAGGCTTTTGTTGGAAAATAATGATTTGGGCTTAATGAGCTGGAAAGGGGTGGGGGGGCTGAAACTATTAAGTATAAGGACGTTTTAAGGCGACATGGTAAACATCTCTCTGTCACAACAAACAGGGGAAATAATTACCTAGTCTAATTGGGCAAGCGGCGAGGGGGGTCAAATCACTTTTTAACAGTCAGATAGACAATCTGTATGCTATCAAAAATCTGGTTCAGTGTTATTAACCCTTAGGTCCTCCATACATTTCACTCTTTCTGCATCAATCAGTTAATCATTAATTTACTAACGCAGATGCTAAATAAATCCTTATCTAAAAGGTAAACATACAGGACATAGAGGAAATAAGTGAATGTGTCAGGGTCTGTGTGCATGCGTTCACATAATATAAATGTTTATTATTATCTGTGTGAGCTTGTGTGCTGGTTTGTATTGGGGCTAGTTCTCTGATAAATTAAATTATGCCATTTGACTTTAAGGCGCAGCAAGGGCAAGAAAGTTTTACCTGGTGGAAGAGATAACATTGATTCTGATCAATTCTATGAAAAGAAAGAGATAGAGGCAGGTTTGGAAATGAACAGGGAAGCTGTCTGCAAAACATCAAACTTTCTTCTCTCTTTTAGATCGAAATGACTGCTTTAGAAGGGGAATGGGGATTTTAATTAGAACTTAAGGCTATCTAATCTTATGTGAAGTTAAAGACTAATCCTCCCTACCTCTACCTTAGCGCCGGTACTTTGTCAGTTATTTAATAGCCCCTTTGTTATCTATATAGTTACATTTTCAAGGTACTTAAATCGGCCATGGAATATTAGGATTTCTGATGGCACAGCTGTGATTTCACATGCAGATGGGCCCTCAATCAGCTCATTCAGTTGCACAGCCTCCATATTTTTTAAACCAAAGTGATAATTTATTTTATGACGAATGATCATAAAGAAGTTTATTCAAATAGATTCTAAATGGCAGTATGTTTTCTCTCTGTGATGTAGACCCACTTTTGAGGGTGGTACATATAATTTAATGTGTGCAATGCAAGGTATAGTTCCATGTCAGTGTTCCCTAGGTTATAACTGAGTTGTGCTTGTTACAACCAATGATGCAGTAGCAACCACAATGGAAAGCTTCTCTCTAACCCCTTTATAAATACAATAACATAAATCTAACATTTATAAACCTCTTTGTAAGCTTTAACATTACACTGTTAAATATTTCTTTAATGGTTTGATGGGCTATGCGAAATGGGTCAAATTTGTGGACTGTTATTTCCTGAATGTTTTCGCATTCAGGTCCAACAACTACACTGCCCCTTCTTCCATGCGCTAATGTATGGAATGTTTTGTAAATGTTTTATATTCATGTAGTTGTAGTTATAAAATTGTAAACTTTGGAATCAGTGGACCACTGATCATTGCTCAAATCATTTCATTAACAACTGTGCCTCAGTCACACATGGGAGATCTGCACCCACTCAGAATGAGCCAGCTGGCTTTGTGAGGAAGTCAATGTCCTTTATCAGCATCATTAATACACTGCTCAAATAAATTAAGGGAATCATCACAGCATAAGACCAAGTCACTCAAACGTCAGGGATATCAATCTGTCTAGTTAGGAAGCAATTGGGAATCATAGGTCAAACTTCAGGGATATCAATCTGTCAAGTTAGCATAGGCAGTTGGGAATCAAGGTCACTTGTTCTTTTGCAAGTGAAAGAGAAAACAAGCGCACTGGTGAGGCAACAGCAAGACAACCCCAAAAAAAGGGAATTTTGCAGGTGGTGGCCACAGACAAATGCGCTCTCCTTATACATCCTCACTGATTCTTCTCAAGTTTTGTGTCTTGCTAGTGTCCTTGAGAGGCCATAGAAGGGCATCAACCCAGCAGCAGGACCGGTATCTGCTCCTGGAACATTAGGACACTACCAGAACCCTACAAAATGACCTCCAGCTGGCTACTTGTGTGCATGTTTCTGACCAAACTCTCCGAAACAGACTCAATGAGGGTGGCATTAGGGTCCAATGTCCTGTAGTGGGACCTGTGCGCACAGCCCAGCACCATGCAGCTCAATGGGCATTCGCAGGAGACCACCAGAACTGGCAGGTCCTGTTCTCGTCAGAGATGAGAGCAGGTTCATACTGAGCATGTGACAGACGTGAAAGACGATGTGGTAAGCAATATGCTGCCTGCAACATCATCCTGCATGACCGGTGTTGGGGTGGGTTGAGACGGTCAGGGGACGGTCAGCGGAGGCATTTCCTTGGTGGGTTGCACAGACCTCCATTTGCTAGGCAACGATTCCCTGACGGCTGCGAGGTACCGGGTTGAAATCCTCAGACCCTCATATCGACAGACTTTACACTTGTACAGTGGCCCCTGGGTTCCTCCTTGTGCAGGACAATGCCCAGTCTCATGTGGCCAGAGTGTGTATGCAGTTCCTGGATGACGAGACCTGAATTTAATTGAGAACCTCTGGGACGTTATGTATCAGTAGCGCCACAGACTGTCCAGGAGATCACTGATGCCCTGATCCAGGTCTGGGAGGAGATCCCTAGAACATCATCCACCATCACATCAATAGCATGCCCAGTTGTTGCCCGGAGTGCATACAGGCACGTGGAGGACAAACACAATACTGAGTCACATTATGAGTAGCCGTGATGAAATCCATGCAAGATTAAACAGCCTGTGATTTCAATTGTTTACTTTGATTTTCAATCCAGCTCTCAATTGGTGGGTGATTTTGGTTTCCATTTAAAGTTGTTACATCATTTTGTTCTGAAACAAATTACACAATGTAGTGTTAATCTTTATTACATTTTCTTCATCGAGACCCAATGTGTGATTTAAGTGTTCCCTTCACTTCTTTTTGCAGCGTATATTGACTTATTTGGAATGCCCTGTAGATCTCACTGCAGCACCGACAGGAAGACCTAAAGTAAACCATACATTTCCGCTCACTAGCCGCAGAATGGACAACAACATTCTATTTTAACAGGCTTTCGTCACGCATTCATCAATAAGACATTAACGTTCAGAGAGATTCATGAAATCAACACGTATGGCAGTGTCATAACTCTCCATACATTTACAGTGTAGTGTGCAGGAACAAAAAAGATAAACACTTCTGGGAGAACAGTTGTGGGACAATTATTATGCCTCGCTGTGCAATTCATTTTCATTACAATGATGGAGTCGGATGTAAATGGACCTGTGAGTAGCTAGTAAAACCAGCCCTTTAAAAGCAGGCCTGTCAAGTGAGGAAAAAGAGGGAGACAAAGACAACTATTGATCGCTCGGTGAAAAGAAATGGACGCTGCAAACCTAGCGCAGCTGCTTTGTTGCATGGCCAATGCAGGTCCAAATCATAGAGTGGCAGCTTGAGGGATCCACAATGGGCCTCCGTGGGATGCCATATCTGACATCTGCACCTTCAGAAAAGGATATTTCCTTTTCAAGTGTCCTCTCCATCCCCCTTTTCTTCAACACCCCTCTTCACCTCCTTCAAATCAATGGGGAAAAGTCATTGAACATCTGAGGGTAAGTCCCTGAATAGATGTCAGATTCTTCTTGTGACCGTGTTATTTTCCCCTCCGTGTTTTACGCTAGCAGCAAGGGGTCAAATACAAAGATGGATCTCTCACAGAGTTCTTCATGGGACAAAAGTTTAATGTCTTCAATTCATAATCAAAATAATAGGTGAAGGCAAGATAAATTCTGCTCATCACTACAGTATTTCCGTAGAACCCAGGAGGAATAGGGAAGGACTGTTGCCATCGCTCATTCACAAATCTTTAACATTTAAACTCTACTTTCAGGAATGGTATTAACTTTCAAAGGCAGCTCAGCATGGTTATGATGCAGTCATCCTACATTACGAAGAGAACATTGAGGGTTGTCTACAACCCAGAAGGACTTTGGGAGCGTAATCCTTTGTAGAACCATACTCCATACGTCTTACATTCTCCATCTATAACTGGAAATGTCAAAAAGTATACACAACTCAGAATTGGAAATCTGAGGTGTATGCAAAAACATTTAGGTGCATTTACAAGTATATTGATGTCATGCAAGAAGAACGCAGAACACCATTCAGAAGAGCCAATATCTGAACCATAAAACTATATTCAAATAATGCAAAATAATTTATTGAAAACTTTTGAGAGTCAAAAGCATTTTCATATTCATATTTATTTCTTTGGTTTGCAGTTGATCAAATGAGAAACAGCTGAATAGTTAACTATTCATTTATAAAAAGTTGGTTGTTTGTTTTTGAAATCATAAAATAGTGCAGTATTATTGGCGCCTTACGAGCGCAGCTAGTTCATCCATGGAACTCATGCCATAGGCCTCCTTGACATTAGGATAGCTTCTACTAAAGTCTCAGGATTTTCTATGAAACGTTATTAGATTTCAAGCAGGTGATTTGCCTTTACAATTACATGTATGTGCTGAGATGTAATAGAGAAAAATACTAATTATCCTGTGTCGTTCAATATGTGTATCACAATAAGCTTGGATAAAGAAATACAACCAAAGAATTGCCATAGGAGATCAGAAACATGATTGTAGCCAATCATACACAAGGTATAACAGCTTCAACATGCACCATCCGTTGCCAACTAAGTGAAAGTAATAGATCCCACAGTCAAACATGGAGTAGTTCAGTTATGTTTTAGGGTTGCCTTGCAACTGGCTCTCTTGAACAGGTGCAAGGCCTCTTGAAACCAGGAGAATGACAAGTCATTCTGGTGCACAAGGCCAATCACAGTGTCAGAAAGCTGGGTCTCTGTCAAAGATCATGAGACAGTTTCAATAGGACTATGGCAACAAACGCACATCAAAAAGCCCCCAGAAATGGTGCGAGACCCAACACCGGACTGTTCTAAAGTGTCCAGAAATAAGTGCAGATCTACATTCTCCTGAAAACCCATGGAAAGCTGTTACGGTTCTTGGAAGTCAGGACAAGAAGAGCAGGGGGTTTATAGAAAGACATCGTTTTAATAGTTAACTGGTTACAACTAAACACAACTAAGAAAAAACAACAAAAGGAGAGGCAAAAACCATAAACAGTAGGACAGCAACGCAGGCATACGCTAACAAAGAACCACATTGAACAAACAAAACAGAAGAACTTAAATACACCCCCCTATCAGGGACAACCATTCACAGGTGCCGCTGATTGTGGAGAACACTCCAGAATGTGTCGGGTCCTGACTGTGAGCCCCAGGCACATCGTGAAGGCCAGAAGCCCCCAGCCAGGACCTCCTTGCTGCTGTTTTCTGCGCTGACAAAAGCACAGAAAACAGCAGCATGGAGGTTTCCCTCAAATGTGGTTGTACTGGAGCAGTTTGCATAGTGGGCCAAACTGCTAAACCGGGGGGGCAGGAAGTTCTTGGATTGCTAAAGGAAGCACTTGGTTGCTGTTATTTTGATAAAAAGCTGTACTACCAAATAGGAATTCAGTCTGTCAGTAATGTTGTCATTGCCATTTCAGCTTTTAATTTCTAAGGACCTAGGTTCTGAAATAGTATTATTGAAACAAAGAACTGATACTTAGGTCAATTTCAACTTTCAGGGTTTTTGAAACAAGTTACTAAAATTGTGCAAGGATGGCAATACTTCTGGCAATGACTGTATCAAACACACACTGCTGTGTATGAAGACAGAGAAAAAAGGCTGATATAGGCTACTGCACTTGGCTTACAAAGGTTCACAGAAAACCATAAAGAGAGAGAAGTAATCTAATTAATATAACCCACACCATTCTCATCATAAAATCCTACACAAATCCCATCAATAGTTTGTCATTTTAATTGGAATAATTTAATTCACTTTGATATGAATAGGAGGTAGTTTTAATTCTAACAAAGATTGATTTTGTTCTTAAGACTTGGTGTATTTTCTCAGGTATTCTCTCATCTTTAGCAGCACTCAGTTTGACTGCTCATTTGCATATACAGTAGCTGCCAATGTGTCACTCCACAAAGATAACAAGCGTACTGTAAATGTGCTGCTAACTTGTTAGAAACACCAAGGATTTCCCCCAAAAAATCAGTAATTACATTCTGAGATCGTCTTGAAGAGGAATGGAGACGCTAAGGGAAAAGCTTACTCGTGACTTGCTCGTGACAAGAATTAACTAAACATTTCTATGAAAAAAATCAACTGAAACCAACAAGGCATATTCCTTGAAGCAGACATGTATTTTCTTTCGGTGTTTCCTTCCCTTTTTCAATACTCCATTGATCAATAGGGACTGCTACATAGAAACAAATCGATACAAGAACAAACGGCTTCTACTTTTACTCCCTTCTCCTGAGAATAGTGCAGCAGTACAGTATTTCCTAACGTGAACGCCCCCCCCCCCGTCTCTTTCCCTTCCCCTTTCCTCCTCCTCCCTCCCCTTGTCCCCTCTACAGCCAGTGAGCCCCCTCCTCCCCCTAGACCCCCCCCCTGCACCCCCGGATCCACCAACCTGCTCCGTTCCTGTTCTGATGAAAAGCAGGCTGCAATCCCTTTCAATTTTCCCAGTCTGCCTGTGTGCCGTTAAAGGCAATCGACTCAGTGAATAGAGGCACTATATCACAATATGCAGGTGCTGGAGGGGAGAGACATTGTGCCTTTAGAGGGAGAGGAGCTGGCATCCATCTCTCTCAGCCAGACGCTTCAGCGCCCGGCAGAGGAGCGGACACATGTGCGTGGGGGGCTGGCGGGAGCTGTGGGAGAAGACCAGAGAATGGAAGGTGAAGGGAAAATGGGTGCAGCAACATCCTTTGCTTTTTTTCTTAACTTTAGGTTAGAAAAAGGAGAACACATTTATTTCTGTGCAACAGGGGAGTGAAAAGAAGTGCGGGACGGACAAAAGTATCTGCGCGGGGCGGATAAAGGGCCTGGTGGGTGTCAGGCGCAGAGGATGACTGGAGATGTTTGTTATCAGTCGCCTCCGGTCCCCACACATGCCAGGGCGCTGGGCTGAGGCGAGGTGAGTTAGAGGGGCTGAGTAAAGAGGCGTATGGGGTCTGGGCCCGTGGACGGGGTGGGAGGCCACTGTTCTGTGAAGGACCCGGAGAGTGTGCACTTCAGTGGCCTTGGTGCTCGTTCACAACCCTGACTGACCTACCAGTACCCACCCTCGCCCACCGGCCTGCCTGTCCTGACTCAATGGTCTGGGTTTCATTCATGGTGGAACCGCCTCTTGTTTTATTAATCAGGTGGGCTGACAGATTATTGTGAAAAATAGCTTACCGCAAATCTATGACAACGGGCATGTATAGTAGAGATAAATGATTTGCACATGATTGCATTATGTTTTTATTTGCATTTTACGCAGCGCTTTTTGGGAAACAGGGTTGTACATTTCCTGGTTGTAAGCAAATCACAATATCCAGAATTCCTAGTGTCCTTGTAATGAGGTTGTAATGAGGAATCATCGGAAGCAGCCATTGTTTCGTAAAATCTTAGGAATATGTAAATACTAGTACCTCCCCATTTTGAAAGACCTAACTTACAATCAGACAGCAGCCTCAATCAACAAATGACATCAATGGTTGAACTTTACTGAAACAGTATAATTATGCCTTAAACACAATCAATCCCTTATTGTTATGTAGGGAGGATGAGGAAAAAACAACACAAAGTGTTTTATGGTGTATATTCCCTTTAATTCCTAATTCAAAGCCTTTTTTGACGTATCACATTGTTTTGTTTAACTTATGAGCGGTATGTTTCATGTTTGCTGCGGCTCTATGTCTTTTTAATTAGCAGGACAGCAGTGCAAGTATGCCGTTCACTGTAGAAAGCTGTAGGCTATTTTTGTTAATTAGATCTTCAATCTCTTTTTGTTCATTCTGTATGTTTACTGTTAATGTAACTAGCTAGAATATTGATTGTGTCACGACTATTTATCTGATATTTTGTTAGGAAATGCTCGCTCGGCCAAACTCCTGCATAGGGGCCACACTGGGTAAAATACATTGGCATAACTAGAATAACTATAAAACCAAAAGTTTACCAATAAAATGTTGAGTAAACTATGTGGAAATTGAAAACGGTAATGAGATAATAAGGCTTTTATTACACTGTCCTTGACTAAACGTGCTCCAACAAATCCCTCAGGAGAGTCAGAAGTCTGAGGTGGACAGTCAAGTGAGCGTGACCTCACATACACTAATCCAGCGGAGATCTTGGTTGGATGAACAGTGTTGAAAGACTAACAGGCCTTAAAGGGGCACTAGGCTAGATGTTGTCAGGGGGCCCGTGTCTTACATTACTGTATTAATGATGTTTTGGAAATAGGGATGTGATCTGAGTTCAATGTGAAGAAATGCAAATGAGTAATATGCCCACTCTGTATACAATATTGTGTGCTGCACACACAAAAGAAAAGTGTAATGAATTTAAAATGCTTAATGACATATGAATTGCACATCTTGTACAGCTTCAGAATCAACCTAGCTCTGCTGCTTGTTTGTCAACACACCAGCTGGAGCTGGCCTTACCGGCACTTGCCTTTTTCAAAAAGGTTGAAGAAAGCAGAATTAAGGCAGGTTCTGGCACTAATAGCGATGTCTACAATCCTTATTTCACCTTGTTTATCCGTCTGTGAAACCGGCTTAGCGGCACTCAAGTAGGCTACACTTCAAGATTTTGATGCTCTCTTCTAAGTAGTTGGAAACATGTGCCTCCCATGTGACCCTCTTCTACAAGGTGAGAATTGACAAGGAGACAATCAAGACTCCTTCCCATCTTTGTGTATGAAAATCCAGTGCTTCATACCAGTGCACAATGGGGGTGGTTATCCAAGGAAAGAGAGAAACATCATTCTAACACCTAGAATTAGCAAGTATTAGCATGGTAAGTTATTTTACACTGTTGGCTAACCTAAGCTAAGCATTACTGTCGTCACTGCCTTCCCACCTTGCTTCAAAGTAGCCTACTTCATGCATTCCTTCCCTCAGTCATGAATGTTGTCATATTTTCTTTCAGGCGAACCAGGTGAGTGACTGTGTGTAGGTCCCCACCTGAGCCCCACTCTATCCACAACATTGCCTAAACATCAGTTACAGGACAACACCAAGAAAAGCTTAGGTGTGATTCAGGGTTCAATTACATGCCTACCCCCTAGCAGTTCTCCTAATATAGGGGTTGAGGAGAACATAGATATAACATAGATGTTATTCTACTTGGTGCAGTGATCCAGGAGGACAAAGTCAGGATATGGTAGAACTATGGGATCAGAGACCTGCAAACTTCTTCTTAGTTTTACATGGACTAGAAATAGAAAATGCCAGATGACATGGCAATATAAGAGGTGAAATGTAGGGGCTGTGACATCCTGGTCAATAGACTGAAAAAAACAGCTCCTGCACTATACCCAAGCTTGCAACTGCTGACTAATACATAACAAACTCTCGCTGCTGAAAATATACGTAGGTGCGCTTAAATATTGCAAAATGGCTTGTCCGGCATATTGTTTATTCAGTAAGCCCAAGCCAAGCTATACTGTTCACACACTGCGGCCAAAGGAACAATGTTATTCTGTCCTTGAGCAAGACAGTTAATCCTAAATGCTTCCCAGGTGCTGAACACATTTGGATGGGATCAGTCAAATGCAAGAGCAAAATGTGCCTTTGACTTTGTTTGTAAAACAAAACCAATATCCTCTATTTGCAAAGCCATGATATAATACAACCATTGATGTTGAGGGAAATATATTATAAGCACTCTCCAATTCTAATGGTTTTTAAAATAACTATTTAATTGTCCAGCAGCCAAAGGCATTAACCTAGTCATATTAGCAACTGATGATATGTTTTGCATCTTCAGTTTTCCTCTCTTTCTTACATTTCAACCAAATATTTTTATCTCTGTCCACGAAAGAGCTGCCATGAAGCTGATGGAATGTGCGTTGTGCATTTCCTGTTAATTAATTGTGTGTGCTTGCCAAAGGCAAAATACCACTCTAGATTTCTCTCAATGTCTTTTTATGAGTGAAGCCACTTGAAATGCTGCATCAGTTTTGTTCTTTTCTATACTTCTTATTGTTATTATGGCGGTATAAAAAGCTGCCACAGTTTAGTTCTTCGTCATACTTCTCCATAATATTATTTTTTTCATTCTACTCCTTCCACAACATTTAAGCTAGAACCGCTGTTTAAACATAAAAATGTGAAGACTGTTCTATACAACCTTCTGACACCTTAAAATTGTTCAACATTCTAAATATCTTTCAATATTAAACAATGCCACTATTGAAACTGGTTTATCAAGAAATGTGCCAAAACGTTAACATTTCTTAAGAGCATCAGCAATTTAAAAAACAAAATCAACTATTTTTCTAAGGTATTGACAACACTTTTATTCATTTTATGCCATGGTAAAAAAATGGTAATGTTATTTGAATATAATCTTCCACCAAACCAAAAAAATATTAGTAACCATAGCAACCATTAAAAACTAAAACTTCCCAAGAACAGCCCCGATTTTCCCCATGTCTCCCAAATATTAGAAGTCTTTCAATATTATCACCATTTCAACAATTAACTTTTAAATTTTTATCTCTGATCAAGCATACCCAGACACTCAACAAATAACAACTACAAATGTGCAAAACGATACAAGAAAGATTGACTGTGCTGACATGACACAACAACCGGGCACTCGCTGCCATAGCCCACACCCATGGGATGCCAGACAGGTTCAGAATAGGTGGCACATGGTCACTTACTCCATTTCTCTTACTCTTTATTCCAAAGTGCCTTCCCAGGCCCGGCGAGCATGATTGTCTCAATGCTCCAAAGGTACCGGAAATTGTCAGTTGACATTTGAAGTATTCCTGTACTTCTCAGCTACTCAAATTGGAAACAAAATAAATACAAACATATTTTTACCTAAACTCAAGATACTGCATCATCGCTATTCTGTTCAATTGTTTTCAGCACTTTGTAGAAGGCCCTTTGGCAGGGATCTGGCACGTGCCAGTGAGGTCCAACGGCCCCTCGCTCCCTCATTTAGATAACGGACACCTGTGTGTTGTCATTCCCCTTAACTGTGTTCCTGATCACAGTCCCTATTTGTGTTCCTCCTTTCCCAGTGTATGTTGTCGGTCTCTGATCTAGGTTCCACACCTTATGTAAAGTTGTTATTACATCTTTGTTCTTTTTATTTAAAGTGCTCCCTTCACCCAGCGCACGTGTCCTGCCTCTCAATACAGCCTCATCCCAGGACCACCGCGAGTCGTCTTGGGTATGCCTGTTCCAGTGTTGCACAGCTGGATTGGTCCAGTTTCCCCCATTTTTCTATTCAGTCTTTCAAGCTCTGTAAGAATGGACGGTTTAGTAAACTGCGAACTTCAGGTCTCCCAACAGACGTTCAATGGGGTAGAAGTTCAGGCTTTGGCTGGCCCATTCATGGACATTCACAGACTTCTCCTTGGCAGAGCTCAGCAGAGCCTGACAACACGCCCAGAGCCCCAGCACAGCCACAAGGAGGGCCAGAGCCCTGGCCGGACCCAGCAGCAGCCCACACACCCAACGGGGCGTGGTATGGTCAGGGGGGGAACATGTAGTGTGAATGCACCCCCGACCTGCTGCATCAGTGTCGCACCAACCCCCAGGGAGCCGCTCAGGGCCAGGACTGAAAAAGAAGAAGCTACAGAGGAGCCAGCGGAGGCTGAAGGAACTGCTGCAGGGAGGAGAACATCCAGGGGAAGAGGGGAGGCCACGGGGAGACTGCCCCGAAGACCATGCCGCCGCCAAGTCACAGCAGTCGCTCTGTTGAGTTCAATTACTTCCTCACACGCCTTCTCTAACACGTCTCGTTTTGGTATTAACACCACCTCCAGGGGCCCAGGACACATCCTCTGTGTCCGTTCCTCTTGTGCTGCCCTGTTACAAGTGATAAGTGTGTCGGTGTTCCATAAGAGCGTAACCACTACATTAAACGTGCATATGTAAGATGATCATGTGTGTTGAGGTGAAATTCCATTACTGACCCAGTCAGCGTTACATGCTTGTGAGATGTTGCCTAACTGTTTTCTTTTTCTTGCTCTAAAAGCTTCACAGTGGGATCGCATGGAACAAAACAAGCTGATATCACAATAGGTCTTTATCTTTCCAGCAAATATGAAATGAGTAGTTTGAAGCTGTTGATTCCATTTATAGAGCAGCCTAAACCTACCATATATTTATTGCGGAATCATTTCACACATTCATGACCCCATTCAATGCATTTCGGGGAGTCAACATGCACTGAATATAACCTATATAACCAACACACCCCTCACAACCGAGAGCACATTCTGTGGTTTCTCACAAAGTAATGTAAACCTAGCTGATTTTTTTTTTTAATCTGTCAGAAGATGTTGAAAAAACAGCACGCACCACCAGATTTGTAGTCTTTTAGAAAGAGGAAAACATTTTGACACCCAGTACATTTGTCAATATATCTGCTTACAGGACCATTGCTATTAGACAGAGTGCCAGATTTAATAAAGGCAATGTTAAGTAATCCAGGTAGAGTAGTCAGGGGCAAAAATAGGCAGGAGTCAAAACCGGTACAACTCAAGAAGGGATGGCTGAGGTAACAGGAGTAGTCGGCAACAGCCATAGTCAGGAAGGGGCTTGAATACTTAGGAAAACAACTGTAGCAAGTAGGATTAGTAATGCAAAATATCTAACAATACCTCACAAAGAAAAAGGTGTACTGAACAGAACTAAACCTACACCCATCGAAAAATCTCTGTGTCCCGCAGGGTTAATTTCCCATTCCCATGTCTATGATTTTATTTGTTGGAATAATTGGGAATGGATTTCGAAAATTGAACATGTCTGCTACATTGTTAAAATATATCTATTTTCTTATAATATAGAAAAACATCTCTATTTAGGCTGGCAAGCTGCCAGTTGCAGACCTTAATTTTTTAGGTTATGGAATAACTGAAAATAGGATTAAAACAAACCTGATTTCTGCGTATATACCCCTACATTAGTAAATCCATACTCTACAGCCTCCAGCTTATCAGAAAAAGTGTTAGTCTATATCGATTTTTACAGTATTAAAGATTCTTAACCAATCCAACATAATCTTCCCCTGCAGAATTAGATACACAGACACATTGAATCTGTCCCCAAGCCAACTGGGCCACACACATATCCTTCAAGATAACTTTGACAGACTGAAGTTCTCAGAAATGTACTAGTATCACAGACATATTTTCATAGGACGGAATTGAGAGCATAGCAGCCTCATCTGCCACAAACAGTCACTGCAGCCTCTCCTCCCTGTGCCTAAATATGTTTCTTGCCCATTTACAACAAATTTGGTTTCTCTCAAAGTGAATTTCAAGCTCGACTGCTTTTGGAGGGTGAGAAACTCTTTTCATTAATTTCATTCTTTTCTCCTAACAAATGATCTACTGTACAGATCGCTCTGCTCACTCTCATTCTCCATTTCTCTCTCCTCTTTTTTCTCTCTCCTCTTTTCTTTCTTCTTTTCCAGGGTCCCAGATCTGGGTTTAGCAATGGAAAGCAATTACACTGTCAGAAATGTGTATTCTGACTTATTATTAAGACCTGAACACTCCCCCCAAAAAAGTGTTTTTTCCCTCCCCTCATCCTGGGTCCCCGGGGAGAGGAGGCCTGACAACAGAATAAAACGGGTACTTTTTTACATGCACGGTCTTCCATCCACGGACTCATCTAGAAAGCAGTGGTTAGTAAATATTAATTGGCGGGTGGCGGAGAGGGAGTGATAGGCAGCGGCACGGAGCCCTGTGGCTGGGGATTCGGTTTCTTTGAGAGGGGGAGAGGGAGAGGGAGAGGGAGAGAGAGAGAGCGTGGGAGAGCGTGGGACTGCTGACTGCTGCAGCGGCACCATTTGAGAACGCATCCTTCTTCCACGGTCACTCGATAACTCACTCCCTCAGCCACCTCCACACAGCTCCCACGGCGCTAGGCCGCATGAACGGTGCCCCGCCCTCCGCCGTGTCTCCCCTCCCACACTGAGTCGCCACTTTCTGGCTCGCCACAGCCACCGGAGCCACTTGCCGATGGGAGGTTTCAGCCCTTCACGGAGACTCAACCGCCTGCTAACTGTACCATTCTTCCTCCGGGGCCAAAGCCTCAGGCTGTGAGGACAGGGTTGTCGAGGAGGGAGTGTGTCTATCTTTCACAGGTGAGTGCGCCAAGAGAGAGAAAGAAAACAACTCCGGCACGGTGTTCTACCCAAAAGCAGAGAGACAGAGAAAGGGATTCTGATAGCTGAGTGAGAACATGAAGCCATGCTGGGTGATTTTCTTCTGTGGATAAAGCACCTCTCTCTCTCACCACTCATCTGCAGGCACGCGCATACAAATTAGTTTACAGAGCTGCTACACAAAACGGAGAGATTTAAGCCCTAAAAGGTGTGGGCAATTTCCAATTTCAAAAATAAATATTATAACTGACTGTACAAATCTGGTCCTTTGTGTCTGCGTTTTAATGAGGATCAACTCACAATTTTACCGGGTCAACTTTGAAAATACACACCCTACACATAGCTCAACTTTCTGCCACACAAAGGCTATGCTAATGGCCACTGTCCCTAACACACTCACCATACCGCCTCTCCAGCACACACAGATTCTCCTCATCGTGGTAGTACACTTGGGTGTGATGTCATTGATACTCAGGTCTTCCAAGTGATGAAGCACTAAGAGTACCGATTTGGAAAATAACTGGTCCAGCTCATGTCGGATAAATCATTTTATCTTAAATTTCATGTGGAATAACTTATATGCTCTATTGTTAGGGTCAAATGCCGAGTGAGTAAATCTTGCTAAAAAACAGATAAAACAGACCTATCTATATCCCTTAATGCACATTTGACCAAATCAGCACTTTTCCACAATGTTGCAATAGAGGTCAAAGACCAATAAATGCCGAAGTAAAATTGTGACAGTTCACCAGCTTCTTCTCGGCGCGACAAGAGACAAGGTCAACTGTCAAGCAGAAGAGATGATGCATGACCCCAAAAACCTTTGAGGAATTTTGTGGAATAAAAACAGTAGTTTTGACCTTGTCTCCGGACACGGACGACTCAAACATCCAACCTCCATTTCAGGCCACACCTGCTTTTTACTACACTGTTGGGGAATTGGGGATTAACATGTAATGGATACATGTGACAGATTACAAATATTGCAAACAGGTTGAAGATATTTTGGAAAAAATTATTAGTTCTTGGATTACTTCAATTCAAAAAGAATAGGTGCACAAATTAATTATGACACGCTGCATGCTTGATTTAAAAAAAATCGAATAACAGGTGCGTGTGTTGTCGTGTGTGATCATCATGTGCGCAAAGGTGGGCAAACATAACCAGATTAGTGACCAATGAAGCACCAGTTTCATTTTCTCCGGTTTGGGCAGGTAAAAACAGAGTATGCCTACCATAATATTAGCTGACCCATATTAAATGTGATTTAGTAATACTAATGGCACTTCTTTCTCAGAACAATAATAGGTTGTTCCTGGTGTTTTATCCATTTCAGATATGACTTGTATAGAAGATTAAGCAACTATTTGTCAGGTAGAGGCTGCCTTCAACAAGAGACGAGAGGACAAAAGATTATTTTTAATTAATCACAATATTTGAAGCAGAAAGGTTGTTGGGGAGCACTCTGGCTAAGGATGATGCATTTGATGCAGACATCTCAACTCCGTACAGGTATTCCATGTGATTCTCTGCTCTGGATCTCAGAAAAGTGCAATAATTGGTCTGATCATTGGTCTGATCATTGTACTGATCATTGGTCTGATCATTGTACTGATCATTGTACTGGTCATTGGTCTGATCATTGTACTGATCATTGTACTGATCATTGGTCTGATCATTGTACTGATCATTGTACTGGTCATTGGTCTGATCATTGTACTGATCATTGGTCTGATCATTGGTCTGATCATTGGTCTGATCATTGGTCTGATCATTGGTCTGATCATTGTACTGATCATTGGTCTGATCATTGGTCTGATCATTGGTCTGATCATTGGTCTGATCATTGGTCTGATCATTGGTCTGATCATTGGTCTG
>JACXGK010002116.1:31749-58848 GCA_016801125.1 Novumbra hubbsi | reverse complement strand
TGTTGTCTTGGGCTGTCTGGGCCCAGGTCTGGGTCCATGTGTTGTCTTGGGCTGTCTGGGCCCAGGTCTGGGTCCATGTGTTGTCTTGGGCTGTCTGGGCCCAGGTCTGGGTCCATGTGTTGTCTTGGGCTGTCTGGGCCCAGGTCTGGGTCCATGTGTTGTCTTGGGCTGTCTGGGCCCAGGTCTGGGTCCATGTGTTCTGCTGCATGTAGGTGGTTGGATAGGCAGGCTGCCGGTGACTAGGTGGGGGAGGTTGGGATGCATGCAGGTTCCTCTGAATTAGGTTATAAAGGTTGTTGTGTTCTTCTATGCCGCCCTCCCACTTTTCTTTCATGCTGCTTAAGAGACCTGTAGTATTAACAGAGATTTTATTTTGTAATCACCATTGGGGTCTGAAATAGTTTTTTCCAGTGCTGGTTAGGGCCATCTGTACTAAACTGCAGCAGAACCGAGATCCAACAGAGATCTGTATGTGTGCATGGGGGTGGACTTGAAATGACTGTAACCTTATTTTATTCCTTGCAATAGCCGTCTGAGTTGCTGAGTTTAGATCTCATTGACCAGTTCTGTTGACGATGTGTTGTGTATACGAACGTGTTTGTGAATACCAACTCAACTTCTTATTAATCTTGACTTTCTTATTTACATGACCATCATCTGATCAACTTAATTACTGTTTTTTTCCTGAAATGTATATGTTTCTCCTAAAGCATGTCCCATTACACAAAGGTATGGTGTGATTGTCTTGTGTGTTATGTAGCCTATGGAATCGCTTGTAAAAGGGCAAAGGGTTCACATAATTTAGGGTTTAAGTACTCAATATTAATTCGGGAAGAACAGAAATGTTCCCTTTCTCTGAATGCATAGAATCACATAAAAATGCGTACAGACACACGTGCACACACATGCACACACAGACACAGTCAGCAGACTTGTTGAGTCAGAGGCAGATCTGAACTCTGTAACTCTACCAGAGCTATTGCAGATAATGATATAAGATTACCATGGTGTGTATCTAGCCTGCAGTTCTCAGACTGCCACAAGGTTAACTACTTGGCCAGACAACAGAAGTTCATATTTGGTTACCCCCACGTCTGTTTGTTTGTCTGTCGGTCTCTCAATCCCTCTCCTCTTTATTGAAGTTCACCATGGATGGTTCATTTCACAGAGTCATAAAGAGAAATGTAATTAGTGGTAATGAGTATATAGTTTTCCCCATTATCAAAGATGTTGCTTTGTGAAGGCCAATTGCTCTTGTCTCTCGTGTAGACATGTCTCTCATACACATTACTCTAATACATGCATTTTCTGGCTTGTAAGTAACACATCAGTTACCTCAATTTTGCAGTAGAGTAAGCAGGAATTCTTCAAACTACTAGGGTGATTCAAACGTATAATTATTACCTGCTTTTGTAGTGAATTTGTAAAACCATTGGTGACATTCAGAGCATAAAGGGAATGCTCTTATCAGACAGTATATATTGTCCATACATGACACACAAGACACGGTATGCTTGTTTGTAGCAGTTTATTTTCCAATGTGTTTGCCAGGTACACTGTTGGCAGACATATGTTGTCAAATAAAACTGGAACATTCTTGTTAACTTTAAATCTTTCCACAAAATACTTGTTTCTAGGAATCATGGCAATACCTAGAAAAAATATATGTTTTAGCGATTGATCAATAGTGCATGTATGTATGTTTATGTACATGCAGATTTGTGTGTGTGTGTTCATAGTTTTCTTTACTATACAAAATAGTCCCGACAAGGATAGTAAAACAAGGAAAATCTGCCCTTTTTGGGACACTTTGCCAGGTCTCAGAAAGGAACATTTATATTGTTGGCTTAGGTTACGTTTAAAATCGAAGTAACCTTCAGAATTAAGGTTGTAATTAGTTTGAGGTGAGGGTTTTTATATATATCCACTTAAGGACAGCACGTAAAAATAAAACAAGGGCAGCTGACACAGCAAAATAAGCAATGAAATGTTCATTTTTTTTAAAACTTGACTGAAGTAATGTTGTTTAAACCAATTCTGAATCAATAAATTCATGATTTTTACTATGTGCATACTACCCTATCTTCTCATTGAAATCCTTAAATAGTATTACTTGAAAAGTTATTTTGAGATGCAAAGACTCAAACAGTGTTCCATCATAGTTTACTTTAGCCTTGCGTTTTAAAGATCCGTACGCAGGACTGCATTTTGGGGTGAATTTGCAGCCTCTACGGACAGTGCAGCCTTTTAGGAGGACAGCATCCTGGAGTTGCCTTATTCATTATTAACCTTGATGTGCAGACGCTTAATTCCCCATGTATTGAGATGTATTTCGATGCAATAATTGTATATAGTAGTTTCAACCAATGGAATGTATTGAGACACCAATAGTTGTTTTGTATATAATTCCGTCCGGCAGCTTCTAGTGTGACATCAGGAATTTGTTACCTACAATGCTGCATTCTAAATTGTGTAGCAGTGGAATTGTAACCAACTATACAGATTCATTAAAAAAGTTGATGTATTAGATAGTGTACCATAATCTACCCGTTTAAAATAACCCCCTTTTTACGTTTAGGGATTGATTTAAAACCCTCATATTTAATTCCAAGAAATATTTATTATTTTAATATGTCCATTTATCTTAGTGTAGATTTACCAATTAAAATAACATCATAATATGTTTTCACCTCAGGTAAAATCATTTGTATCTAGGTGCAATAAATAAACAAAAGAATTGTGAGATTACCAGGGAATTGACCCAGGCAACTTTACCATAGTTGTATGCAGTCCCTTCCGATTATCCTATTACTATCCTAAGTACTTTACCAAATGTCCTACCAATGTTACTAGATGCAAGATCTGTAAAGGTTTTTGGTTTGGTTATACCAAGGACATCCACTTCACCATCAGCCCATTTGACAGGAAGACCACATGGCAGTATTAGCTTGTACTGTTTAACACGCCAATATGTAATATAGTCCTCTTATTATAATTGGGTTAAGGTCATTCAAGTGCTCAATTAGACAGCACAGCTATTCAATATCTTGACCTGAGACTCCATGGAGACCTTTGTTTTTAGCCTCTGAATTTCTAAACATTTGATTTTTATTGTTTGTTCTGATTTTAATAGCTAGCATTGCAATGGCTATAATGAATAAATATGGAGACAATGGACATCCTTGTTTTACTCCTCTTGGATAAACTGTTTGAAAAATTGTCATTATTTAAAATGTTCATTATTTAGAATCGTCGTATAGTATCTGGGGATGGGCATAACAAACCTTGGCCAGAGCTTGCCAGAGGGCACCTAAAAGAGTCATTAGATTGATGAGACCCCAAATTATTTTATGTCTTCAACTCTAAGCGCTGTTTGGTGCATGTCTAACACTGCACATCATCTTGAGAACACCAGCTCTACTGCAAAGTACGCTGGTGGCAGCATCATGCTCTGGTTTGCTCATCTTCTTCAGGGCCTGGAAATCTTGAAGATAGAGTACAAAATCGATGCAGCAAAGTACTGATATATCCTATAAGGAAATATGTCAAACTTTGCAAGACACCTGGGACTTGGGAGAAGATTTATCTTCCAGGAGATTGGCCCAGTCAAAGCTGGGTACTCAATACAATTGTGAATATGTGGAAACAGTTTAAAATTGCTGTTAATCTCAGGTTAATAGAAAAATTACAATAAACCAGGTGTTTAGTCTTTTCTGTTTTTATGGAATATAACCTACTGCCATGATAACTGCCAAATTGCGTGGTTGTATAATTTGGGGTGTGGTCGCATTACGTCTATTATTTAAATCTTTAATAAAAAAATTGCAATATTATAGATTTAATACATGCTGGAAAGCTTTTGTTCACAGTTTTTTATATTTACTTTGAGCTTGCAAGCTTGTAAGTTTGAACACAATTTACAAAGTTGCAATTCTGTAACCAAACATTTGCATAAATGCAACTCAAACTGCAAGCATATATTAATTGCAAAAGCTATCACCATGACAACATCCAGCTCCGCAATTTAGAAAAGTTGAATGATCTGCACTGCATTTATGTGAGCTGTTATCGTAAAGGAATATTTGCCTTTATACACATGCACAGGGCCCACTGAACTAGCTTCTGAGGAGCATCTGCCATGAAATGTTGCATACAACCTCTTCTATCGCCAAATTAAGTAATGTTCAAAAACAGACCAACCGTTCGAGCGCAGCGCTAAAATGAGCCCATGCCACCTGGTGGACGAATGTTGAAATAATCCCCAACAGCAAAGTTGGGTTTCAGGAAACTGAAAAGCATACTTTCTCATGTTCAGCAAGAGCATTATGTATGCTCTTACTGAACATACATAATGCTCTTGCTGAACATTATGTATGTTCATAAGAGCATTATGTATGCTCTTGCTGAACATACATAATGCTCTTGCTGAACATTATGTATGCTCATTATGTATGGTACGGTATGGTGTTTGTTCAAAATAATTTCCGATTATTGATTTCTGCTCAGGCAACGGATGCTGCTATGTAATCCTGCATTGGGAGTGCAAGAATAAGACACACACCTACACTGAAGTCCTCATTTAAACAACGTGAAGAGGTACATCTTTAGTACATGACGTGAATAGGTATTTTGGACTACAGAGGCAGAATACTATTCACCTCGGAATGCAAAACGTCTCCTTGTCGTAAAACCTGTCAAAAATCTGAAAGGGTGCAAAGAAAGATCTACGCGCGCATTTCAGCCTTACAGCGGAAATTTGTTTTGTGGTAAATCTGAAAATAAAATATGCTTGCAATTGGAGTTGATTTTTTACAAAATGGTTTTCAATTTTTATTTCTACAGACATTTAAAATGTTTAATATTCCATAGGTTATCAACTTTTATTTGCCTGAGGGCCATGTGACTGTAGTCAAGTCATGCACCTAATGCCAAACATTTGTACACATTTTCTGTAGTTAGATTATAACAAAGAAGCTGATTGCACAGCTGTATTACCTTACAGGTGCATAAGGACAAAACATAGATAGAGATAGAGAGTGAGATAGAGAGAGAGAGAGTGACTAAAAAAGAAACCAAGAGAAGGGCAATATTTGTAAGGAAGAGTGTTGTGTTTAGGATAAAGAATGTGTCAGGGAGAAAGAGTAGGTAACAGGGTGTGTGATGATGGGAAATGATGTGTTAAGTTATCTAAAAACTAAAAGATGTTTCTTAGTGTTTTCTCATGTACCATGCCACTGGCATACTGATCATTGATGGTATTATTCCTGACAAATCACGGCTTTGGAAGTTAAAAATACAAATTGGTTAGCAAAAGCCTACTCTGTGTAACAGTTTGAAGTTAAATTCCTCATATTATAACGAGTAGAGGAGCATCAGGAACAGGTTTTTGTGTAGCACATGCATAGATCTTATCAAACACTTCAACAGGTGTCCAGGGAGGCAGGGTAGGCAGAATGCTAATAGCACTAGGTGTGATCATTGTCTGCAGATTTTCATGATTGAAATGTTATTTTTTTTCTTTTATTCATGCTGTCATTTCTATAGAAAACATATTTTGGCTGGTAAAAAATACAAGGGTCTGGTAACAAAAAGTGTCTACCTGGTGCAAACATGCCTCCTGGCCAAAAAGGTTGATTTCATCCCCATTGAACTTGACAGAGCTTGAGCTATTCTGCTAAGATGAATGAACAAAAACGATTTGTCCAGATGTGTAAAGCAAGGAGAGATTTATCCAAATAGACTCTTGGCGGTAGTTTCTGCCAAAGCTGCCACTACCAAACATTGACTAAATGGTGTGAACACCTAGGCAATCAATTGTCGGCCCAAAATGAAAGGCTGAAAAATCCACTGCTCAAAACAAGGAGCTATGGGTATTGCCCTGAACCAGGAGGAACCCAGGGCCCACTGAACTAGCTTCAGTTGATAGATCTGAGGATTCCATCCTGGTACCTCACTGCAGTCTGGTTACCGTTGGCTAGCACAAAGAGGTCTGTGCAACCCCTCAAGAATATGCCTCCCCAGGCCAGAATATGCCTCCCCAGGCCAGAATATGCCTCCACCGACACACCGCCAAACTGGTCATGCTGGATGATGTTGCAGGCAGCATAATGTTCACTACGGCTTCTCCTTATCATCTTTGAAGAGAACGGGGCATCAGTGGTGGACCTGCCAATTCGGGCAAACGCCAATCAAGCTGCACAGTGCTGGGCCATGAGCACAGGTCCGACTAGGGGATGTCCGGCCTTCATGCCACCACATGGAGTCTGTTTCTGACAGTTTGATCATTTTGTTGGGTTTTAGCAATGCTCCTCCTGCTCCTCCTGTTCCTCCTGTTCTTTCCTGCACAAAAGTGCAGATATGGGTCCTGTAGCTGAGCTGATTCCCATCTACGCCCCTGACCAGCTGTCTTTGTGTTATGGCCCGACTCCTGGTAACTCCTCTATGCTCTTGAGACTGTACCGGGAGAGCCAGCAACCCTTCTTGCAATGGCACGTATGGATGTGCCATCCTGGAGGAGCTGGACAGCCTGTGCAACCTGAATTGGCTGCAGGTACCGTCTCATGCTACCAGAGGACAGTAACAAAATGCAACAGCAAGATGCAACACTTCTGTCAGGAAGGATAAGTAGAGAGATATTGTCTGTGGCCACCATCTGTAAAACCATTCCCTTTTTGGGTGATTTTGCCTCTCCAGTGCACCTGTTGTCATTTTCATTTGCACCAAAACATGTGACATGAATTCACAATTGCTTATGCTTCTTAACTGGACAGATTGATATCCCTGAAGTTTAATTGACTTGGTGGTATACTGTGATTATTACGTGTTCCTTTATTTTTATGTTGTTATTTTTCAAAGGTCCCAGACTGCATTTTTCTGGATTGTTTTGTTGGTTTTTAATCCCAAAATGTGTCTGATATATTTTTCTTGCACACCTAGATAGTTTTGATTGTAGGAAACTGTTGAAAGACATAAGTCTACAAATAATACCAATACAACACTTATTAAAGGAATGTTATACGCCACTTTCAGGAACTTGAGTACATAAAATGGGTTTCAAGCATCTCTCTCGCACACTTTTATAAATGGTTGCCCAGGCAATTACAGATTTCCATCATGATTGCTTTAAAGATTCCTTGCTAAACTTACATTTGCTGCCTGAAATGCAGCCATTAAAGGGGTAAATTACAAGTACAGTTTTTCCAATTGGATTCAAACTATTCTCTGAATAATACCTTAAATACCTGTAAACTGTTAACACATAGCCCATAATAAAAAGTCACATCTCTAAAACACACAGAGAGAAAATTCTAGCCTACAATCTACAAACACTGCCCTCAAAATGATGCTGTCAGAATCACGCACACAAACATATCTTTCGCACACACTGAGCATTTAGAAAACACTGCGTGTAGAGTACTCCCCGATCAAAATGGAAGATTCATGTATTTATACATAACACATATACTTTTTGTATCATCAGGCCGCAGAACGTTCCAGTAGTGTACCGTATACTGAATGAATGGAGAGAAAAGTAGACACTGAATCCCCATGCATTATCCTGCCTAGCGCGTTGAACTGGCCACATGTATTCATAATTCACAACCGATGTGTTCTGTGGACAAGCAGTTGGGGAAAAGCACCTAACATGGCGAATCCATCCTTGGCCTGCCTCGGTGGTGATATCTTCACAGAACTCTGAGGAAGGGGGAATTTGCTGAAAGGAAAATCATTTGGCATGCAAATTGAATTAAAGCAAGTAGAATGTGTGCTTGGTTCCGCAGAAGTGGTTCATGGTTCTGGGATGTTCGTGTGAACATCTGATCACTGTGTATGCTTTCAGTCTATAAACGACAGTGAAAAACTGTAAAAGGGGAGGTTAACCTAATAAAACTTGCCTTTTACAGAACTCTACTTCTGTTGAAATACGACAGTTGGAAAAGCACAGCGGTGGAATTTTCATGCCTCATACATTTCCTGGAATGATAAAGATGTCTGGGAATGCAAATAAACTATTTTTCCAGCCTCCAATTTTGTGCTGGATGTGTAAGAGGTTGTTAGCATGTGAAAAATCTATAAGTAGACTCGCTATTAAAGCATAATATGCCACCGAAGAAAGTGAGCAGTTTGAATGACATGGGGAACGTTGGCCCATGCGTGACACAATACACCATTTTCGGGAACCCATTGCGATAGGGGCACTTTTAGAGCAAATGGACCAAAATCGCTGAATTAATATTAAATTTTTGTTCCCACCCATTACAAGTTGCCAGAAAAAAGCATACCCAAAAGTGATTAATGTCAGTTTCATCTGTGAATACGACTTGCAATGCCTCTCAGCCAATTAGAGAGTGCGATCAATTAGAACGCCTGATTGGCCACTACTGCATGTGATTACACAGCATGGTTAATTTTAGTTATGTCTGTGAGCAGCTGCTAATGATGAAGCACAGTCTGACGGGTAATTATGAGTTGTAATATCCGCTTGCCAGGCACAGCTGTTGGGGAATGTGTTAAATCACACACAGGCCTGCTAATTGATTCCACAACACTGTAACTGTTCTGTCCTGCTGGACCAGGATCCTGGCACAGTGCCCATGGGTGCTGTCATACTGGGTCACATGTGGTAGGTTGTAACTTTTCTAGGCTATTTCCTCTAGTGTTCATGTCACAACTCCATTCTCCCGGCCCTCCCTGCTTTTGTCTACAGGAGAAACCATCACCACCCATCATTAATACCAGGTTACACAGAATGAGAGAATGAACTCTGCCCTTTAGGCTGTGTACACAGGGAGCCCAAAAGATCTCTTTATTCCCCCTAATTGGTCTTTCGACCAATCTTAACAGCTATTTTGTTAATTAATTGGATCGTCTGTGTGAATACAGCCAGTAAACAACATGAACGTTTACACCATTTGTCCCTCACTCCTTCACTGACTCTTCCTGTTCCCGATGAATGCAACACATCTGATCTCCAATGGGTCACAGATTTACACAATTGTTCCCTCCTCCTTTATTATGAGTTCTCCACTCTTCAATAATCAAGCCTTCTGGGGCCCCTCCAGGTGTTCTCTGAGGAATAGGGTCAAAAAGCGCTAACTATGTGAATGCGTCCCTATGGAGAATGTTTTGCCCCCTGGCTCTCTCTTACCCTGTTGGTAGCCGAGCACTATGTCACCTGTGCTATTAAGTGACTTGACCCTTCACTTCTACCTATTGTCTCCCAGTGTACATACTTATTAGGACCAGTGCCTTGAATGAATTAGATCTTCCTACAATCTACAATCTTACTGCTAAATGTAATAGCATAAGCCTTCAACGACAATATTTGTTTGGGGTTGAATGGTTGGGGCCACTTTTTGGGGCCACCATTATTTGAGTCCCTGTCTAACGTGATTTGTAGCCGTCCTCAATAATGGTCATTACTTGGTTTGATGGAATAGCAAGTCTTCCAGGCAACTTCCCTTATATTCTTCTGGGAGGTTTTCCTGGCAAATTTCAACATAAACTCTCTCTATAGTTGTTTTGGTCTGCATTTCATGAAGATAAATACTTCCACCAAAGACAAGCTAGCTATCTCGAGTTGTTAAGTTAGCAACTTTATTGTTTTCTCAATTTCCCGGATAAATAAGCTGCTTTTGAATATCTCTAAATAAGCCGTTAATTATCCATTTTCCAACCACCTCATTAATGTGGGTTTTCAAAGACAGGTTATCATCCATCCATGGAGGAATGCTTGTCGGTCTGTGGCATATCGCTCATGAACAAGTTCTATTGATTGCATTGATGCTCTGTTCATAAAACTGGAGTTATGTGCATATTCACTGCTATATTCGTAAATTAGCGTTTAGAACATGTAGAGTTCTTTCCTTAGTCATTATTTTTTTTATAAAATATCAAAACAGTCGAGACAGTCTAAATAAAAATGACACAAACAAAAACAATTAATGAATTCATTGTTTGTTTGACAAAAACAACAATTCAATTATTCGTATTTTCTGAGGCATCTGCAGAAACCTGATATGCTGCAACAAAGGTCTGCAAAACTCCAGATATTATGTTTGGGTTGGCATTCACCTGATTTTCTTTTAGCTCTTTGGAATATTTTGGAAGGGAGTCTAATTCTAGGCCAAGTAGCTGCCATGTTAAGTGCTCTACATTAAAATGATTTGCCTCAGTGTTCAAATCTTTTTTAAATGGTAGCGTAGGCTTCCCCAATCTTATATGCTCTCACAACCTGATGTCTTCCTGATGTCTTTTAAGGTCTCCTTTTCTTCTCAGCAAGTATGGGTAACACCAAACTGACCAGGTTTCCAGTGTTTATTTAGCTGAGTACCATCTAAACTAATCTTAAAGATCCCATTGATTCATTAGGAACATCCCTATTTAACCACCAGATACTACTCGCCAACTGGATTTACCCAATGCAATTATGGGTTCACGTATTTTCACACCTGCCATAATTTTCTTTTTATATATAATTATACTACACACACGATTTACACTAAACAAACATACAGAATTGGCAACTATAAACCCATTTCAGATATTTTGGAATTACTGAAATATTTTATTGTGAATAACCTTTAGAATATCTAAACTTTCACAACGGGTTCACATACGTTCAAGCAGCACCATATGTGTGCTCTGTTTGTCTCTATGGCACTCACAAAATGAACAGGACATAGCAAAAAGGACTACTGATGTAATGAAGCACGTCTGGAGCACTATAAAGTATGACCGGATAGGTTTATTACAATGCCAGGATATTCCACGGAATAGGGCGAGGCTGAAGACTTGGTCAAGGACAGGATGAAGATCTGGTACACAGATGGCTAGACAAGAATATATCTCTACAAAACTAGGGCAAGGCAGAAGACCTAGTCAAGGACAGGCTGAAGATCTGGTACACAGAAAAACAGAACATGCAGTCTAAAGAGAAAACATTACTGATTTATTATTTCATCTTCCTTAAAGTTTTCATAACCATAGACCTAAAACCGTGAAATATAAATTTGGTTTAGCTAATATTTGTGTTAGTTCTGTTACCTAGAGCATTCAATTAAGATTATAGCCAACACCGAGACAGGAATGAGCTTGCTTTAAGCAGGTTTGTGTAATTTTGGCACAGGTATAACAAGTAGTCAGTTATGTCATCATTATTTATTTTCAGAGACAAAAACACACATTCCATTTCCTTCCAGCAACACATTTCACAAAAGCTGGGACAGGGGCAACAAAAGACTGGAAAAGTTGTAGAATGCTAATAAACAAAACCTTGTGCAACTTCTCTCAACTACTTAGGTTAATTGCAAACAGCTCAGTAACATGATCAAAAAAGTACAAAAAGAGCCTCCTAGAGAGGATGAGTCTTCCAGAGGTAGATCAGTCCTTAAAAGACTGCTGAGGAAAACAGTGCAACAATTTAAGAATAGTAAAATTGCAAAGAGTTTGGGGATCATATACGGTCTACAATATTATAACAATAATTTGAAGATATCTGTACGCAAGGGAAATTAGAGGGACATGATATATGGGCCCTCAGGTGGCACTGCATTAAAAACAGACATGATTCTGTAGTGGACGTCACTGCATAGGCTCATGAACTCTTCCTAAAATCATTGTCTGTGAACACAGTATGCTACTGCATCTACAAATGCTTGTTAAAACTCTACCATTCAAAGAAGAAGTCATAGATAAACGAGATCCAGAAATGCCGGGGCCTTCTGTGGGTCCAGACCTGTCACTTATTGAAAACCTTTGCCACATTATAAAACAGGAAAAAACAACAAAGGAAAACCCATAATGTTGAGCATCTGAATCTTTCCTATAAAGAAAGAATGGGAAAACATTTAAGACTCAAAACTACAGCAATTGGTCTGTTCCGTTCTCAAACGCTTACAGAGACTTAAAAGAGGTGAGGCAACACAGTGGTAAACAACACAGTGGTAAACACGCCTGTCCCAACTTTTTTTTAAAGTGTTGCTGGCATCAAATTCAAAAAGGGCATATTTTCTCAGTTTCAACATTTGATAAGTTGTCTTTGTACTATTTGAAATTAAATATAAGGATTACACAATTTGCATTATTGCATTCTGTTTTTATAAAAATGTTATTTAGTGCCAAAACCTTTTTGAAACCCCAGTGGACCGTGTTAGTGGTAGGAAGAAAGGTGGGTCGTGTGTGGAGAAGACCATGTAAACCTATTCACGGCATGGATAGATGGGGGGGATTTGGTCTCTGTCTTGGCCACTATAGCCCAAAACAATGTGTGGAGAGCAGTTCTCGTCCCATATGGGGCTAAAATAGTTTGTGAACCAGTATTTCTATTTATCCTTGGTGAGCCCTGGTTGGATTGAACCCGGTTGGGTTACACGAACAGGCACTAAAGGATGCACACTCTCTTTGCTGGTTCTTCCTGTAATACCATGAGGCTTTGAGGGGGCTGGATGTGTCCTGCGGCTGCACCTTCTCAAGCATCAGTCACTTCAATGCCTTGTGAGGGGCATCGGGACCAGAAGATACAGGACCATGGACAGGGCTGTCAAATACAGTAGGCCTAGAAGAAGCTAGAACACAGACACATCACAGTCACACACAGCAGGACTAGAAGATACAGGACCATAGACAGCACTGTCAAACACAGCAGGACTAGAAGATACAGGGCCAAAGACAGCACTTTCAAACACAGCAGACCTGGAAGATACAGGAACATAGACAGCACTGTCAAACACAGCAGGGCTAGAAGATACAGGGCCATAGACAGCACTGTCAAACACAGCAGGGCTAGAAGATACAGGGCCATAGACAGCACTGTCAAACACAGCAGGCCTGGAAGATACAGGGCCATAGACAGCACTGTCAAACACAGCAGGGCTAGAAGATACAGGACTGTCAAACAAAAAGGGAACCGGTGCAAATACTTAAATATCAGCATTTTAAGAAATCGCTTGAAGTAATAGTTAGTCTCTATCCATGCAGTGCTCTCGCAGAGGCAAGCTAGCGTGAATGCAGCATCATGTGGTTATAATACACTTCTCACCCTAAACAATCTGATAGAAATGTATGAAATGATGAAAAACTAACGTTCTGTCACAGAGAAAACACAATGGCAAACCTCAATCGACATACCATAGACATTTTATTTGATAAATATCTGTTGCATGTTTTAAAGTTGACCTTTTTTAACATGTCCTTTATAAACAGCTCATGGGCTTACTGGGCAGTACAACTGTACTGTCTCTTGAAAATGGAAGGCCTTTTTCAACAGCTTAAGCTGAGCAGGTGGTCGCCCTACGTTTTACTCTAATGTTTATTGATCACCAAGGACAAACATTATTATATTATCTTCCTAAAAAGCTAAGTCAACCCTATAGCAATCAGAAGATGAGATATAACAAAAATAGCAAACTAAATTCTAAACCTAACACATTTTGATAATGTCACTGTCACTCATGTAAAAAATGGATATGGGGTTAAAACTGTGTTATTGGTTCCAGACCTAAATCTGCAGCTTCTCTTCTCCACCGTTCCGTACTTTCTCCAACCCTCCCTACTCCCAACCTCCACCCATTACATTCCAATTCCACCCTTGCCCTCCACCAGTATTATGTAACATTACATGCATTATGTACACCAGATACCAGACACTGTTTACTCTTCCTGGAAAGGTCATGGTCAGTGTGTGGCAGTAGACAGGGTTGAACTGACACTTTAATTGTCTATGGGGTGAGCATGGCTATTTGGCCCACTTTAGACATTTCTAATATACACTAGGGCTGCAACGGTACAGTGGGCCCACGGTCCGTTACATATCACAGCTTGTGGGTCACTGTAACGGTACGATTTTAATATGAACAACTTCACCATGTTAGAAGTGTTTCCACTGGAGTCACCTACAGTGGCAAAGCCACTCTTACCCTCGTCATATTATTTAAGAAAGAGTCCAAAATGAGCTCTCCATTGGCACTTTGGAGCTGAGACATTATTTGTTTTTTCTTTCCCTTCTCTTCATGAGGCCAGGATGGCCTAAAAAAAAGTCTTACATTTGTTTATCTAAATAAAAGGCATTGAACAGTCTCAAATGATTGTATTTCGTCTTTTTAAAGCTCTTAAAGAGAGGTTAATAATGTGTGGCTTGGGAACACATTCAAGCCCTGGTCGTGCAGTGAGAGACCACCATTTCAGTCAGAATGTTAGATGTCAGCAAGACACTTGTGACGGTTTGGTTCTTTGCAAAAAAGGCTTTCAAATTTGGCACAGCCATGCAAATTAAATCTGTGGAATCCCATATAAAGTGTGAGAAACAGAAAAACACTGCAGAAACAAACGCTGTAGGCATACTGCTCTAACAATCGTGGTTACTTAAGTTGAATTGGTGTCCTCATGTATTTTTTCATGGGTTGTTGCTGTAGTATTGGTCTTACATTTAATTCTTAGCGGCATTAAAAAAAAGTCTTAAGTCTCCAATTTAACTCGCTATTTAACAATGTCCTAGAGAGGCCCTTCTGGTTCATTACTCTATTCACTATTGTGAATAGAGTAACTCTATTTGTCCGTTTTTTTTGTTTGTTCCTGGGTTAAACTGTATGCTTGATATTAGGAACACATGCAAATAAATGCATGGCAGTCTGCTACTTTTTGCACTGCTCGACAAATCCAATCGTAGATTTGGCTCAAAGAAAACCCTGTCTGTGTCTTACGGACATTTGAGTCTGTCAATTGAGTGCTCTGCATTCTTTGCTGTGTGAGTGACATGAAAATCTCTGTCTGGTTATCAGACACCTCCACCAATCACAGACAATAACATTAAATCACATAATGTTTGTGTCCAGCAAATTCCTTATCTGAAAATAAACTTGTTTTGTTGGAGTAAGTGGCAACCCCTATACTGTATATTAGGGACAACTTGCCACAACATTAAAATTGCCATCACTTTTCCATTAAAACATATAAATGAATTGACACGTGTAGCCTGTTGTTTCTACTGTTCAGTTACAAAATCATTAAAGCAGCTATAGACTATGTAAATTAATACATTATAAAGATGGACAAACCAGTTGGTTTACCTCAAGTAAAGCCAGTTACATTTCTGAATAGCATTTGCTTTAGTCTGCCCTCTTCCTAACCCCCATTTAATGAATAGCTATGCAATTATCCAAAACCACTGGAACAATGAATAACTATGAGAACTATTATACAGGAAAAGGCCAGACTGAACACGTATTGTCCCGCCTTAGCACCAAATCTTAGTAACCTGAGGATCCTGTTAGTGGAAAAAAACCAGGTGGTAAATAAGATTATTCCGAACCCTTTAGGGCACATGCAGTTATATAAAGACCCTTAACTGTTATCAGTTGAACTGATCTTGTTCTTTCCTATTAACGAATGACCCTGCGACACTCGTGTAAGTCAGAGAAGTGCCGAAGTCTTGGTACAAGGGAGGACCAGGCAGGCAGAATGCTCCTGAAGGCAACCGGATCTCTAAAACATTGAGCCGAGTGTGCTGTCGTTGTAAGGATGTACTTTTACCTTCTCTTGTGAATTAATGACCCACATACACTATTCATGGGCAATAATCCTGAACCAAGCCCTCCAATGGGCTACAGTCCACTTATCTAGATTTCTTTTTAGGTGAATATGAATAGATTTAGGACAAAGGACATGTATCCACCGTTTTATCACCAGCTTAGTTTCTCTACACCAAAATAGACAGTTTGTTACATAATTCTTTTCCTAAAGAATCTACACTGAATACCCTATAACGACCAAGAAATGAAATGTTTGCAAATGTATATAAAAAGTGTTTTTAAGTGCACATGTGCATAAGTATTCAGACCCCTTTACACACTACTTTCTTAAAGCACCTTTGGCAGGGACTACAGCCTCAAGACTTCCTGAGTATGACGCTACAAGATTGACACACCTGTATTTGGGGAGTTTCCCCTATTCTTTTCTGAAGTTCATTTCAAGCTCTGACAGGTTGATAGGGGAGTATTGCTGCACTGACATTTTGAGGTCTCTCCAGATGTGATCTTTCACTCAATTCTAATTGGCACTCTAAAAGGGCCAAAGCTTAGGAAGAAACCTAGAGAGAAACCAGGCTTTAAGGGTTGGCCAGTTTAGCAGACTGTGTTCTGCAATATTAGACAGGTAGACTCTCTAAGGTTGTGTAGCAAACAGCCAATGTAATTTGGTTGTTCCTGAGAGGCCAATAAGTTTGTTACTCTAACTGTTGTAGCTCCAACTGAACGGACAGTTATAGTTGTTTCACTACAACATCTGTAATAAAAAGTTATTGGTGACAGATCGAATTTTAATGCTGCAATGCCTGAGAGAGCTGTAATAGCCAAAACCTAAACACACTTGTTTCCTAGACTGTACTTAAGAACTAGTTCTATCTCTAGCAGTTATAACTTTTGTTGTACATGCGATCGGCTCAGACATGGGTTTCAGGGGGAAAAAAACAATACGTTTGTTGTTTAAACTCCCACAGATGTATTCAGTTGTGGGCTTTGGAAGTAGGTGTGAAGAGGCGTCTGGCTCATCAAACCTGTTCAGTTATGTGTATAACATCGCTACAGCTCAATTGAAGCCAAGTTAAACTGACGCCATATTCCTCATTCTCTTCTCCAACCCTCTCTTCTGCAAAAGACGAAAATACCCGAAAAAGATGAAGGAGCAGCCCCCCCCTCAGCGTCGACCCACAGGAGGTCATCCTGCTGGTGACAACCCCCTGGGCCTCACCGCGTGACGTTTACCCTCTAAAGTGCCTCCGAAAACGCCCAAGACAGCCGCCACAGGAGGCCCTGCCAAGTGTGCCCACGCGGGAGCAGGAGCAAGAAGCAGAGGTGCGAGGTGTGTGTGACACACCCCCTTTGTGTTCCACCCTGCTTTGTGGAGCATCGCCACGCCCAGAAGCACTGTTGAGTAACTGTAAGAGAATATAGCATCTGATAACAGGCCGTGTAACTAAGCTGATGTTTGACATATGTTCGACATGTTTTTTGTAGCCTTGTTTTGTATAGTTTTTATTGTTAACGTCACACGCGATTTGTCTTATACAATGTGTCACGTTGGTATGTACGATACACCTTGGAGAGGCAAGCGTCAATCGTCAAACCATTGTTTTTTTCGTAGAATACCCCTGTGCAGGTGTATTCCAGAAAAACTATTTAGTCGGGGTATACTTCATGTAAGAGGATGATAAGGCTACTAAAACACTGGCTAGTATAAAACTATTCAGAGCCCCAAAACACAGCTCAACACCAAATTGGCTACACAAAAATCAATCTGAAGACCATAATAGGAAACATTATTCTGCCGTTTACAGTCTCAGTTTCAATGAACTGCTTACCATTGGGTCAGAAAAGGTTCTGTAACCACTGACGCGCATGGCTGCAGTAAGAGGTGCCGAATGGCTGAGCGCGCATTGATATTGATTATTAAATGAACGAACAGGCCACGTGAATCTTTTGGCCTGAACGTGTGCATACTGTTAACCTTACAGACATGTCTCGCCGACCGACAAAATGGACAACAAGTGCACACCTTGGGCACTACCACAACCCCCCCGACATCCTGCGTGCATGCTAGTGCTTGTGTGAAAGCTAGCTCTGGATGGTGTTCAGCAAATTCTATAGTTCCAAAAAGGAAACCCAGCAATGTGGTTCACCTTAGCTGTACTTGAGCTGGCAAGCTTCAATGCCTTCAATCAGCTTCAATTAAACCAATAAGTTGGTCAAATTAACCAACACCTACTGACATTATCAATAGGAAACATATTTTACCTGCAAATTGCACTACGGTTAAGGTTATCTGCTACTGCATTACATTGTCTAATCTGAAGACAAATCTATACGCTGCCATACTTAGGAAATAATGTGCTTTTAGCTAGCAAATGTGCTGGCAAGCTACCGTTGAGTAGGCCAGTCTTGGTATAATATTGAAAAAGTAGTATTTACATCAATTATTGCAAGTAGTCATTAACAAATATAATTGTGTATGAGTTGAAAATAAATGGTTTCTCTTTATTTTGAGATTACCAATTTTTATCTGTAATACTTTCAACAAACTATCGGTTGATAAACAACAGCTTGCTAAGGTTAGGTTGAGAATAAGGTTTAGGATAATGGCTAAGGTTAGGGATAGAATAAAGTTTACTGTCTTCCGTTTTTCCATTTTGCAAGGCAATATAAAAAGGGTTGGACAAAATTGCAACATCAAAAAAGCAAAAATCAAAAAGCAACATAAAAAAACACAGAAAAACCACATGGAAAATGACTGCAAAGAAACAAAATCACAATGTCAAATGTGTTCCAGAGATCGCATTAGGTCGATTGCCAATTACAAGAACCAATGTGTCAGCAAAACAAGAGGTCCCACAAGCACTTTGATATTTGAAAGATCAAAGCAACATGAGAAAACTGACGGTAGCACTTTTACATGTAGTGTCTTAACTCTGTCACAACCATGTCATAACATTATATGTTAGCTGAACAAAATATGTTTTACAGACATCTAATGTGAGTAGGTTCAAATGAGTGATTAGGTTCAAATTTCACACTCAGATTGGTGATGATTGAGAAGAGGGGAATGGTGTGGCTGTCAAAGACAGGGCTGTTGTAGGAGTTGGTAATTTGCTGTGGGGTGCCTGTAAGCATACCTCTGTCTTGCTGCTATTGAATTGGAAGATGAGCTATTGGGTTGAAGGATTGAGTTGGAGGATGTGTAAAACATTGGATGTTCTGTATCTAATGTTTTACCTCGTCCATACAGCTGGACAAGGCAGACATGGCAGATGATGTGTCAGGTTTGGCTTTAATCTACATCTGTGTGTCACCTGGGTAGCAGTGGAGATTTACACTGTGATGTCTGAAAATCTGAGTGGGAACATGTAGAGCCAGAATAGAATAGGTCCTAGCACCAACCCTTGTGGGACACCACAGGTAAATGTGAACTTCTCTGGTCCTGCCTCTCCAAAAGAAACATACTGCGTGCAGTTAGAGAGGTAAGAGGTGAACCAGTTTAAGGCAGTCCCAGATATTGAAATGTGCTCTCTTAGATGCCAAAATAGAATGGTGTGATCTACTGTATCAAAAGCAGCGCTAAGGGCAAGAAGAATCAAAATGGAGAGGGATCTGCAGTACGTATTATGTGTTTTAGGTTATGTGTTTTTTTAAAACAAATCATACTGCTGACACTGTTCAGATGTTCTGACCGGCAAATATTAGACAAGCATACAAGGTATATCCCTAAAACCAGCATATTGAAAACATTTCAGAAATCTGAGTTATGCCCATCTACAAAGCTGGCAGTTGCTGGCATGAGCCTGCAGCGGTTGCACTGTGGGCAGACTCCTGTGTTTGCTCTGTCAAGCAAATAACTCTGTCAGACCTGCCTGTAGACAAAAGAGGTTATAGCAGCTGCCAAATACACGTCAGCCTTTCTGAAGAAAAATCTCAGGTAGTCGTTTGACAGATTCAAAATAGACCTGGGCCCAAAAAAAGGATGGGGTGGGCAGTGTGAAGTGGGAGGTGGCACGAGGGAGTGGAGGGAGGGAGAGAGCATGCGAGAAGAGGGTAATGGTTGAGAGGGCTGAACTTTGACTGTCCAGGATTTAAGGGTGAACCTTTAGCCAGAACCGTCTGATTGGCTGCCATCTGGCACCTGTCCCTTACAACAATGTCTCAGGACCTTGGGTCATTTAGCTCATCCTAGTCACTTAGAAACATGTCAAAATGTGAAGGATGTCAATGATTTGGATGCTGACCTTAGGTTCACCCTGTTAAATCTTCCAAAGCCACATGTATTGCAGGATTAGAGCGCTCTACCACCCCAACCAAAGTACGATATGTCTCGCAATATTAATCTAGATATGATGGAAAGCTTCAGAGTTTGTGTGTGGTAAAAGCTCTTAGCAGTCAGTTGTCTCTCTGGTTACTAGTACTCTAGCATGAGCAGGGTCTAATTTCAGTCAAACCTGCATTTCTATCAAACTATTTTCTGCTTAATAGCTGTTGTTCCAATTTTGAAATGAACACAGTCTGTCCTGGACATTAAGTTAAAACGTCCAATTACTGTCATGGGAATCCTTACAGGTAGGATTTCTGTTTTCAGATTGGAAGTGTGGAGAAAGAAAAAATATTATCAATAAATACACTGTGCAAATCCCAACTTTTGGAAATATCACTTCTGTGTAAATACTGCAATGTGTGTGTGTTGTATGGTTGTGTGCATTCATGATTCTGTTGTGGCTTTCGGTCTGCCAGAACTCTGTCAGATCCCAAGTGCCTTTTGCTGGTGTTGGAAATTGTACTTGCTGACTCCTTGGCTTCCTTTATACATTTCTTCGAAGGAAAGACCTACACTTTAAAGGGTTATTATGGTCTGCCTGTCTATTTTGTTAATTGCTTTTTTCTGGCCAATATACTACTTCCTGTAGTACAATGCCGTCCGAATAATGTTTTAATTTAATAATTGTTTACTGAAAAACACATACCCACTTTAAATCAATTGTTATCCACGTACAGTTCAAAAGCCAGCATCCGTGACAGGGGTGCATTAGTGCACAGGCATGGGGGACTTGCACATCTGTGAAGGCACCATTAATGCTGAACAATATAAACAGGTGTTGGAGCAACACAAGCTGCCATCCAGACCTTGTCTTTTTCAGATAAGGACTTGCTTATTTCAGCAAGACAATGCCAAACCACATTCTGCATGCATTACAACAGCATGTCTCCGTAGTAAAAGTGTCCGGGTGCTAAACTTGCCTGTCTGCAGTCCGAATGTTTTGAAATGATTTGCTTGCATCAAATCCAAAATGGTCATGTATGTTTACAAAAATGACAACATTTTTCAGTTTCAACATTTGTTGTTTTTGCACTATTTTCAATAATATATTGGGATAAATGCATTCTGTTTTTATTTGCATTTTACGCCGCATCCCAACTTTCTTGGACATTCGGTGGTACGCTTATACCAATCAATTTGTTATCCTGTCATTTTCAAAGCCTAATTGACGTCAAACTTTTTTTGAGGCCACATTATATTACATGTGTTATTTTACAGTTTTGATGTCTTCACTAATATTATACAGTGTGGCAAATGGTGAAAAGAAAGAAAAAACCTTGAATGAGTAGGTGTCCAAACATTTCACTGTTACTGGACGTTCTGCGTGGTTGTTCCCAGGGCCACCAATGCTTTTAAAGAGGTTTTATTACACAGACTCTGACCATGGGCCATTGCATTTCTCCAGCTTCATCCATAAGATTTTGACAGATTTCAGATCCTGAACACCAAAGGTCTCAGACAACTCCGGTGACTCTCCATAACCCCACGTACTGTGACCTGGTGGTGCAGTGGTGAAAACCACCTGTGCAACGACAATATACATTTGCATTTCTTATTGTAGGATTCACACTGGCACTCATACAACTTTCTGATTTGAGTAAATATTTAAAGAAACGTTTGCCTGTGTATGTGTCTGTGTGGTGTGTTATGTTTGGGATTAAGGAGTATGTATCAAACAGCATCTCCTTATAAGACAATTGTTTAGATTATTTTTTTTATACATGTCTGATATCTGGGTGTAATGTTTACATGCCTGTGTTTGCAAAGATTATTAGTCACAGTTTCTAACCAAACCTCTTGGGCCTGTGACCCTACTGATATAAAGAATGTTACGCCACCATGTAAAGCATATTGAACAAAACATTTTCACTTTTATCATTTCAGCACTGACAGTCTGTATAAGATTGTTCTTATACTACATTCATCAATGGTTGATGAATGTTAGAAATGCTTTAAAAAATGTAAGGGAAGTTCCAGAAAATACTAACAAAGATTTTCAAGCTGTGTAAGATGATGAAACCTTTGGCCAGTTTTTGGCAAAATTGCGTCAAAATGCACACCTGTTACATTTCTATTCATATCTCCAGATTAAAGATAGAAGCCTATGCTTTTCACCACGTTGTAGGGGACAGTCTTCCGAAAAGAATGCTGCTTCGTTTGTGTATTTCTATGAAGTAGAATCCTTCCAAAACTCGACCACAAAAACACTAACATAAAAAAAACACACCTGTTACATTTCTATTTATATCTCCGGAATTATTCATTATTGAAGTCTACAGTTTTTCCCACATTGTAGGGGACAGTCTGCTGCAAATAAATAATATGTCGTTTGTGTATTTTTGTAAAGTTGAAGCCTTGAAAGACTTTGCACTTTGAATAGGCTGCGGTAAATCAGTACAAATTCTAGCTAGCTATATTCAACTTTGTGAAATGGACACATTTACTTCTGGACAGTGGCTTCAAAACGTGAAAGATTGCTAATCACTCCCGTTTTTAGATTTGAATTAAGAATATTTCTTCCTAAATTTAAACTTGTACATATTAGGCGAACAATACATTTACAAGGATCCGTAACGCGAAGGTCTCTGACTGGTAACATTACATAGCATTGTAATATGAATATAGCAAACAATATAACTCTTTCTTATGTACTTATATACTTCAGAGCTCAGGTACCTCAAGTAAATACTTTCAAGTGATGTCTTTAAGTGTAGCATGTGTTTGTAGTAGTTAACATACATCAGTAACAACTAAGAGAACACAGGTGGACCGCTGTCCTGACCTTCAACGTCCAAAAACCGCTGGCAGACCCACTGGTCATTGCCATCTGGGAAATATAGAGGTGTGTTCATTCTAGTGCATTTGTTTTAGTCTACACTTGATACTATATATATTACTGCTTTTTACGTAGTTCAAGTAGTTACAGCGTTCAACACTCGCTCTGGGGCATGGTGCTTTCGGAAGGAAATGGGAAGAGGTAGTTGATGAGTTAGGTGACAGGCTATAGAAAAGAATTACAGATGAAGTGAAAGGGCTGCCTGACAAAATGAGGGTTACATAGATTATGTTAAGTAAAAATATTGAAATGGACTTGTTTCAAATGTCAAGATATATACAGCTGTGGCCAAATGTTTGGAGAATGACATATTAATGTGATGTGATATTAATTTTCACAAAGTCTACAGCCTCAGTTATTATGATGGACATTTGCATATACTCAGAATGTCATGATCAGATGAATTGCAATTAATTGCAAAAACCCTATTTGCCATGAAAATGAACTTAATCCCCTGCATTTCCACTGCATTTCAGCCCTGCCACAAAATGACCAGTTGACATCATGTCAGTGATCCTTTCGTTACCATGGGTGAGAGTGTTACCTCTATCATGAAATAACTCTGTTATGCTGATTGAGTTAAAATAACAGTCTGGAAGCTGTAAAAGTAGGATGGGAGAAATGAACAATTAAATAATTGTCGAAATCATTGTTCTTCCTCTGTTAACCATGGTTACCTGAAAGGAAACACATGGAGTCATCATTGCTTTGCACAAAAATGGCTTCACAGGCAAGGATGTTGCTGCTAGTAAGACATAAATCTATCATTTATCGTATTGTCAAGAACTTCAATGATAGGAGGTTCAATTCTAGCAAAGAAGGTTCAATTGTTGTGAAAAAGACTTCATTGCACCGCAAGAAAGTCCAGCAAGCGCCAGGAACCTCACCTAAAGTTGATTCATCCACAGGATCGGGGCACCACCAGTGCAGAGCTTGCATTGGAACGGCAGCAGGCAGGTGTGAGTGCATCAGCAAGCACAGTGAAGCAAAGACTTTTGGAGGATGACCTGTTGTCAAGAAGGGCAGCAAAGAAGCCACTTCTCTGCAGGAAAAACATCAGGGACAGCCTATCATTCTGCAAAAGGTACTGGATTCCTGAAAACTGGGGTAAAGTCATTTTCTCTGATCGATCCCCTTTCTGATTGTTCGGGGCATCCGAAAAAACGCTTGTCTGGAGAAGAAAAGGTGATTGCTACCCCTGCCCTGTGTCATGCCAACAGTAAAGCATCCTGAGACCATTCATGTGTGGGGTTGCTTCTCAGTCAAGGGCTCACTCACAATTTTGTTTAACAAAAACAAAGCCATGAATAAAGAATGGTACCAAAATATCCTCAGAGAGAAGCTTCTCCCAACTATCCAAGAACAGTTTGGTGACGAACAATGCCGTTTCCACCATGATGGAGCACCTTGCAATAAGGCAAAAGTGATAACTATGTGGCTTAAGGAACAAAACACAAACACATTAAGTACCTGGCTAGGAAACTCCCGAGACCCTAATCCCATTAAGAATGTGTGGTCAATCCTCAAGAGGCGGGTGGACACAAAAACCCACAAATTCTGACAACCTCCAAGCATTGATTATGCAAGAATGGGCAGTCAGTCAGGATGTGCTCCAGAAGTTCATTGACAGCATACCAGGGCCATTTGCAGAGGTCTTGAAGAAGAAAGGTCAACACTGCAAATATTGACTCTTTGTATGTACGTATTTTATTGTCAATAATAGCCTTAGACACTAATGAAATAATTGTAATTATACTTCAGTAGGCTATACCATAGTAACATCTGACAAAAAGATCTAAAAACCCTGCAGCAGCAAACTTTGTGTACACCAATCATTTGGTCATTCTCAAATCTTTTGGCCAGGGCTATAGGCTGCTTACCATAAGTCTCTGACAGCCACATTTATAATATATATATTACGTTAGGTTAAGTAACGTTAGAGTAATAATCCTGAAAGAGAAAAATTCAAACCCACACATAAGTCTCACTACCCGTTGCTCCAAACAGGGACCAAGGTTGGTACAATATGTTACAAGAGATTTTTTTCTTACTATACATCTAACTTTAACTCTGTGATACCTAACCTTAAGTTATTCAAGGTATTCAAGGTGTTTTCACTAAAGGTCGCCCAGGACATTAGCGTTTGATGAATTACATTACCAAAATGTAAAACATAATTTACGTGTAAAGCGCCGGCTCGCACTTTTTAAATTACGGGTGCATTTTATGGAGCTGTTCGACTAATATTGGCTACTATATAAAGTACTACATAAAGTTTGATTTTAATCAACTACGCTGTATGAACTAGCCTATTGTTCACGCTTACGTCTCGGATGGAAAGTTAAACATTATAAATAAGTAGTATATTTGGATTATTGTTATGTAACATTATCAAAATAATCTATATTTACTGTTTCCGTTTCCATGCGTTTATATTACCTATTGGCTGTCTAGACCTGAGAAAGGGCGAGAGAGTCCTCGGCGTGACGTCATGATCTTACCACAAGATACGCCTGGAGCTTTATCACGGAGGCGAATCATTTACAGTATAAAAAGACAGCTTCAGTCGACAGAGTTGTCGTTGGAGCACATGAGCAATTTCAAAGGGGGAAGGAATAGCCTTGATACAAGTTTGGCACCAGTGGAGCAAAGCGCTTAGCACTTCGAGACGCTGCTTGAGCCATTTCTTGATTCTCTTCATACCTGTGAGTCATGTCATTCGTGCGCTTAAGTCAGATTTAACCCAGCTGAAATTGTAGCGCTAACATAAAGACAGGGCACGATCGAGCGAGGGGACCGATACATTTATGCAAGTTTGTGAACGTGTCAGACATCGAGTACGGGACGGCAGCACAGCACTGCATGCGCGTGATGTGTTTGGAGAGCAGCTAAACCGAAAAGCCTTTTTGGGGACAGCTGTGCTGCCGTCCACCTCAAGACTCGCATTTAGTCTGGGGACAGAAGCTTTAAACAATGTGCGCTGCGAGCGTGGACCTACTGGTCACCCTACAAATTCTTCCCGGTTTCTTCTCAAATTGCTTGTTCCTCGCGCTCTACGACTCCGTGGTGCTGGTGAAGCGCGTAGTTTCGTTACTAAGTTGCTCGGGTGGCGGTGGGGGAGAGTGGCAGCGCATGCTCACCTCTGCGGGGCTCCGGTCTGTATGGAACAGTTTCCTGCTTGATGCATATAAACAGGTAATTGTGATATTGTCATAAACATTACCACACTGGAATGTTTATGTGAGCTGTTGGAACTGTGGTATCCTGTGTGCAACACGCCCACCGGTCTTGGGCACTATGCTAAACGAATTGCTAGTGGTCAACTCCAATAGCACTGACTAATTTTAAATGTATTTATGTACCCTATTTTATAAGCAATATACATAACATTTCTGCATCCCTCAATTCTTATTATCTTACAATCAGAGACCATGTACCTCTTTTTATGATGAAAATGTGTTTAGTTGTAATATTAAATGTAATTTATGAGATCTAAAAAGTGTGAACTTTTAAACTGCCCCCAGACAGTCAAAATCCTGAAGGGCATCCACCCCAAGTTTACGTAGAAGTTCAGAGGTGTGTTTTCGTCTGAATGTTACATTTTAACTCCCAAACCAAACAGATGCCAGCACCCACAAACCACTATAGAGCCCTGAAAAGACCTGGGAATGTATAGTATTGATGTGCTTATCTTATTAACACATCCGTGACTCCAGATAACACGTTAGGTCTATATGTGGTCGATCTTTCTTTTGGGTGATTTGGCTGGGGAATCCCCCTAGTCTCCATTGTTGGTAGTTGAATCCTCTGTATCATTGTCAAGTTTCTCCTCTCTTTCTGCCAGCACTTCTTTTCTGCTACTCTTTTCCTCCCTGTTGTTCAGTCCCTGAATTGTATTTTTGGCATCACTTTATGTTCCCTCTCGGTTTGTACCCTACTTTTTCCTCTCCTTTACCTCGTCCTTTCTCCACTGTCTTTGCAGTCCCATGCTGTCTACCTAACACCTACTAAACATTACGTTGTTGTACTTCCTGTGTCATGCCTTCTGTAGTCTGCACCAGGCTTTTAACAGTGTTACAATGTTAGAATGACAGTAGGCTTGTACCAGAACAACACTTCTTAAACAAATGCTTATTTAATTGCTAGTGTATCCTGAGATTTAAACCTGTTCACACCGGCCTCTAAAATGTGGCCTTTGTTCTGTCCAGATTTGGACCAGATCTCATCTGTTTAAGATCTGATCCCAATCATAAAATATGGGCACAAACAGAATGTGTACATGTTTGGGATCAACAACGGTATGTTAGATCCAAGGTCTAAACAGGGCTTTAGGCTGCTTACTCTAACTGGGAGGCTGCTTACTCTAACTGGGAGGCTGCTTACTCTAACTGGGAGGCTGCTTACTCTAACTG
>JACXGK010002116.1:0-31649 GCA_016801125.1 Novumbra hubbsi | reverse complement strand
TGTTAAACACATAACACAGAGAACAGAACTCCCAAACTGACCAGAACACAAATGTGGATAGATGTATTGTGGCCATGGGGAAAGGATTTCTTGCAAGGATAAAGATGCTGGGGCATTATAGCTATGGAAGAACACTTGGCCCACACTCTGCATCCCGCTTTGACTAATTACTCTTGGCTTGGGTGGGATACACACAGACACACATGCACACGTTCTTAAAGCTGGCGCTGACTGAAGCTGTTAATTTGTTATTCTCAGTGTTGTGGAAGTTTCCATTACATGGTGTCGAGCACGTGGCTCCTCATAACTGACCATTTGAATTGTTTTCTTTGTTAAATAACACACAAAAAAACCTACACAAAACAGTCAAGCGTTATTCAGTGTTTGGTGTGTTTGTATTTAGTGGGACTATTAATGACAATATGAACCTGATCTAATCTCTCTGTTTCCTTTTTCCTGTCCTCGTGTTCCCCATGCAGGTTAAACTGGGCAGTGAGGCTCCCAACTCCAAAGTGATCAAGATTCCTGCTAGCAGGGGTACCCTCGGCATCCAGCGGCAGAGTAGCGTAGCCACCACCCTGGGCTGTCAACCCGAGGATGAGTGCCGCCTGCTGGACTTTGAGTCGTCGGACCGCCCCCTGGTGGTAAACTTTGGCTCTGCCACCTGACCCCCCTTCATCAGCCAGCTGCCTACCTTCAGGCGGCTGGTGGAGGAGTTCTCTGACGTGGCTGACTTCCTGCTGGTCTACATCGATGAGGCGCATCCCGCGGACGGCTGGGCGGCAACTGCCACGGGCCCGTTCTCCTTCGAGGTCAGGAAGCACCGGTCGCTGGAGGAGCGGGTGGTGGCGGCCAAGAAGCTCATCGAGGCCTTCAGCCTGCCACCTCAGTGCCAGTTGGTGGCCGACTGCATGGACAACAATGCCAACGTGGCCTACGGCGTTTCCTTCGAAAGGGTGTGCATCGTGCAGAGGAGGAAGATTGCCTACCTGGGAGGGAAAGGACCTTTCTTTTACCACCTGAGAGATGTGAGGCAGTACTTGGAACTGAGCTACGGCAAGAGATAGGGTCAGACGCCAGTAAGGAAATGCCCCTACTTATCTGACCAGCCGCACACCTAAGCCATTTCTTCGGTTGAAGGATAATGAAGGCAAAGGTGCTTTCTGAACTGATCCGTGCTGACTGCAAATGACAAAGCTCAGAAGAGAGCGTGGTAAAGGTTCCAAAGTTTTAACACTCTGGATTTTCCCTTTTGTGTAGAGACCAACATTCCATACAACTTTCCTCTAGAACCCAAGTGAACCGACAGACTTTCTAGGCATCGACTCATTCTCTGCTCCAATGGCATGTTGAAAGAAAAGCCTACATTACTGACAGACTATATTAATAACCCCATACTCATTTTGTCTAATCAGATGTTTTCTAGTTACAGTCCATACTACCTAACCTGGCATCTCTCAAAACCAAAACCAAATTGCTGAAGTACCCAACCATATTTACATGTATAATTTATTTCTATAGATGTTTGTATTTTGTTTTTATTTTGTATCTTGATGCACTTGTGAGGCTTTTTATTTATGAAGACAATCCTTCATACTCCCCCTGTGTGTATGTGTGTGTGTCACATTGTAAGGGTTGTTACATTATTCATAATCAACTAGAGTAGACTGCTTAGAAACACCTAGACTAAGACACTTCCTAGTCCTCATAATCATGTTACAACGCCACCTAGAGCACTTTCGTGAGTAATGGATTTATTTCCTTTATATGGTCATTCTAAATTGAAAGCCAACACTTCAGGTTGAAAAGGTGAGATGGAGGAAAGTGAAAAGAAGAGCAAAATACAGCATCAACAATACATTAGCCGGAAAACAGAGACAGTGTGTGTACTGAAGATGGAAACAAGGCTGCTAGCTAGCCAACAGCATTTTAGCTAGCTGACAGCGTTAAAGTTCTGCCAGTTAGCTGACCATTTTAGTAAACTAGCTAGCTGACAAGAATATAGCAAGGCTGATGGCTTTAATCATTTTGCTTTTTGCTGATGGGGATGGTTTACGTTAGCGATACGACTGGTGTACAGAGATGTAATGGGTTGAGGGAGATGGCCTTTTCTTGAAGATTTGAGGTATGTTTCCTGAAGGCTTTTCAGCTACCATTGTACATAATTTCACTTGATAACCCAGTCTCACAATACCCAGTCTCACGGTAGGACATCAAATGTTAACACATGTATAATTGCTGCAGTCATGGTTGGGTTGTCAAGGTAAATAAATCGCCACGTTCGTCATTAGTGTTTTCGGGGGGACTCTGAGCTGCTTGGCAGAATAGGAGCCAGCTTGGTGTTTAGATGGCTTAAGAAAGTGTGTCCAAAATGAGTGAGTCAGTTGTATGGTTGTATTGAAGGTTTTTAGTTCTTCATGGTACCGACAGAAGGGAGCAGACAGTTGGTTTGGGCCAAGACAGGGCAGGTGTGAGAATGAAAACCACTGACTAAAGGGTTATTGACTCAGTCTGTGGTCGGATGACAGACCTCACCTCCCTGACCTAGACTCAAACCAACACGTCATTTGTGTTCATCGATCGTCCATTGTTAGCACCCAATCACTCTAGGTGTTTTCCATAAATAGATCTTTGTTTTTCTATCTTTCCATAATGCTTTCTCGGTTTTGTGTAGTTTTGCTTCTCAAAAAACTAAAATGAGAATGACGAGGAGAGGAGTGACAGAATGGAAAATAAAGTTGAACATTTGCTGATGATTTTGTGCTGTGTTATTTTTGTTAGCATGTCCCGCTGGGGTAAAGGAGGAAAGAGCGAGAGTGAGAAAATAAAAGAGAAAGGAATTAAAATAAAAAGGCAAAAGGAAGGGAAGACCGGTTATGGAGTCTAAACAGAAACATATATGACGTCTCCTGCACAAATGAAGAACAAAGTGAAACATACACACTAGCTGAAAGGAAGCCTGAAAGCCGACAACTTTGGAAGTGGCCCATAATGGTAAAACCAAAGAATCATGTTGCAGGCTAAATGCCTGGCTTTTTGTTTATGACAGGATCCCGACTGTGTTTACCGCTCTTGTTTACAGATTATGACGTGCCTACCTAGGGCCATAGGAATTCCAGTGGAGCCACGACTCCTGGCTGACCGGTGGCTCCGGAGAGCCGGCCAACAACGCCATTGAATCGTACTGACACCAGGGAGGTGCACAGAAAGGGCAGGAGACGGTTCTACAAGTGGGAGATGTTTTGGACGCTTGGTGAAGGGAGTGAAACCGAATCTGTTGTTACGGTCATCTGGATGGAAGGGCCCCTTCAGGAAACACACAGGGAATGGGGTAAGATTGGTTACATTTAGACATGTTCTTAGTGGAACGTAATTATTGAGATACGTTATGGTCAGGGTTAGGGTTCGAAAATAGTTATACCTGTTGTTAGGTTCTCACAAGTATTAAAAGATCAATGTGTTTGTGTGTCGAAGACAGTACAGATTGTATGGACCAGTGGTTAAGAGGATGCCTTGAATTAGGCAATGATCCTCAAAAGATATACTCGAGCACATTGACAAGTGTGATTTCACCCAACATTTTTGTAGTAGTAGTATTAAGTAGACATTTATATATTGCACAATTCAGGTGTGCAAAGCCTTTTGGGGGAATTAATCACTGCCAAAAGTGTTTTCTAAAATAATGTGTTTTATATTTGATATATAATAAATGAATAAATTCTCCCCCAAGCCCCTCCTTCCTTCCCTCTCTCCCTCCCCATCCTTCCCTAACTCTCTCTCGCTGCCTCCCCCTGCCTCTCTGTTACCAGCAGTGGCAGTACAATGAGGCAGTGTGCTGTGTGTTGTTGGCTGGTTAAAGAGGGTACGTGGTGAACATGTTGGTCTGCCAGAAAACCTTCCAACCTCGTCTCCACAACAGAGAGAAAAGGAGAGGAAACAGGACAGACCTCTGAGGGTGTCATTATCTCAACCTGACCCTGTTCCTGGTCCTTTTCCCCTCCTATTCTCCTCGTCAGTTAAAGCTTTTCATGCTTCATAAACATTTACACACACACACAAACTAAGGACTCCCCTGAAGCCAATCAGACAGTCTCTTCATGGCCCTCTTTAAGACCTGTAATGAATTGATTTGGGACTTTTTCCCCAATGCACTGTAACCAGTGCGAGGTTCTTTTCACTACTAAACCTGTTACCTTTTGAGTTCTATATGCGCACGTCTCTATTCATAATGTCACATGAGATTGAAACAGAAGACTCATCCAAATCGTTGGATCATGATATCACATGATATTAAGCCGAATCGTTGTTTGTTTCACCTACCTGGCTATCATTTGTGGAGATGGCTACCATTCAAGGACACTTAATCTCAATGTCATTAACCTGACCCTAGGCAACATTTGGAACCAGTGTTTGGATTCAATTCAGATGGACTCTGTGATTGCGGGAAAGTGTCCTGCGAAGGATTCAATTGTAACCCATTCTCTCAACAAATTCACCCCTTCAATTCAAGATTAACCATTAAAGTTAGAGGGGTGAAAGAAAATATTTATATTGTGTTACCTTCAATGGCTGATTGAATTTTGGCAGTAGAACGTTTTTTCTCAAGCCTATTTGTGAATTTAGGTCAAGCCATGTGGTAACTACCATATCAAGAATTTGTGAAAGGGGTGAATCAACAAATAGGCCACAGACTAAACAGTTATTTCGTCAATAGTTACCTAGTCACCGATTAAGAATAGTTCTGGACAGAAAATCAAGCTCAATCTCCTTGACAACTACATTTGGTTCCAGGACTAGGCTTAATCTGTGTAGGGGACACCGCACCTTAATGTTTCACGAAGAGGTGAACAGGTGAGCCGTTACCTTGGGGTCTCACCCTTAACAGGACAGGTGTAGTAACAGATGAGACAGGCAACCGACGGCGGTATACAAAAAGGAACTGAACAGTCCTGATTTGGTCACTACAAGTGCCTGAAGCCTGGTTCACCAATGGAAATAAACATCTAGCTCACCTCTGTCATATGCGCTTCTACCTTAAGAACTCCCATCAATCTCTCATGCATGCACAGAGACCCCCATTTTCCAAATTGGTTGGAAATTGGCTATTTCGATTTGGACTCAGCAGTAGGCTGCATCTGTTTAGGTAGGTGGCACGTGTCAAATTGCCTGAAATGTATGCCTGGACCCAGGGTTTCCCCATAGACCATTGCCAAGGGCATCACACTCCCTCCACCGGCTTGTCTTCTTCCCACAATGCATCCTGGTGACATCACTTCCCCAGGCGCACTCGCACCTGGCCGTCCACATGAGGTAAACGAGACTCATCAACTGATTGTTCGCTTACGATTGTGCCCGCCAGAAGGTTTGCTGTGTCTCCCAGTAGTGTCAGGAGCAACTGAGGAGGTGCCAGGAGACGGGCACACTTATGTTGTTTATATTATATTACTGCAATTTCTGAGTACTTTATGATTGGGTGTTATTTAATGTGCATCTATTGACTGCTGATTCCAACTTTAATATTTAAAACAAGGTTAAACTCAGCCCGTTTAATTACCAACTGATTCTTTAATGTAATGTTTTAAATTGTACAAATAGATAAATCCATAGAGCTTGCTCCAGTCTGGATATTCTCTATAGTACATTGGGAAGATCATGATTCAGATTGTGGATAGTGATTTTGTGTAATAAGATTGTGATATGCAGTTTTGGGAAGATTGCCCACCCATACTTGAGGGCCCAACGTTTCTAGTGGAACCTGTGCTCTCAGCACAGACATCGTGGTGAACGTTATGACCGGTTTGGCGGTGGGTGACCTGAGACCTTTGTAGACGATTCGTCTTTCCGCAGGATATTGACCACAAACATAGAGCCAAAACCACTTTGAAGTGGTTTAAAAATAAAAAAGATGCATATCCTGGAGTGGCCCAGTCAAAGCCTGGACCTCAGTCCATTTGACAATGTTGATTAAAGGTGGTAAATACTTTTGTATTGGTCATTGATTTTATTTTTAACTTTTTTTCTGTTGATCAGTGGCAATAGAGAATGAAAAAAATTTTATGTAATGTTGTAACACATTTATATGTGGAAAGGTCCAAGGGAGATGGATTGTAAGAGTTGAATGTAAGTCTGAGGACTGACTCGGATGCAGAACGGGGACCTCTGGTGTTAGCCTGGCTACACCGATCGCATGATTATCATATGGAACGCCGTAGCTATTCAGCTCCAGTTGTGAAGGGCTGACAGGCAACTTCTGTTTTTCGTCCTGGCTTGCCAATCAGGGACTTACCAGAGACACAGTGCAGAGAGGGTGAGAGATCCCTTTAAGACACCCCTCCATTACTGGCTGTTACCACCCCCCCAAACGTGTGGACGGGTGGTCCCAGAGCCAGTAAGACTGGAGCAGGGACAGCGAGCGCTCTACCATCTCTAACCCAAACTGCCAGTGAGTTGTCCAGCCCGGGGGACAATGGCCATAACGGATACACATGGACAGAGCAAAACATTATGGTGACGCGTCTCTACGTCAGAGTGCTGTTTTCTGTACTCTGTTATTTAGACCTCAGGCACCAGGTGAGCGCAATAGATTAACAGACGGTAACTAAAAGCAGAGTTGTTCTGTCACTTCCAGGACTGGAATTGAATAGCCAGGCTGTTTATTAGTAAGGACTGTTTGGTCATACTATTTCAAATCAAATGTGTCTTTTTTATAATGTCCTTTATTAGACCTTTATGTCCTTTATGTGCCTATATGTCTGACACGGAAGCGATTCAAGAAAGTAAACCCGCTGTGCTTGCGATGGCGGCAGAATGCTCTACGAACTCTGCAGAAGAGCTTCCAGGAGTTTATTTTTATAATTTATTCATGAATAATATGAGTTATTAGTTAATTATGTATTTATTTCATGAATGTCACAGCATTACATTCAAAATCCACTTGGACAAATTGACCATGTCTTCTAGAAGTCAAGACCACACTGGATGTAGAAATATAAATACTTTTCACACCAAGGACCCGGATTGCACTTCCGCTCCAACCTTCCAGTTTATATCTGCCTGTCTCCTTTCTGATTTCCCCCATGTCTACATATAATCCTGAAACACTATGAATAATTGATCGTGTTTGTTTGCAACATCGGGTGGACTTCATGGGTATTGCTAACTCTGATTTAGGCTGATTCATGTCTGCCCAGAGCTGGCTGGGAAAGCCATTGGTCTAGTCAAAGCTTAACGGGCATTATGCCCTGACTGACCACACTATAAATATCACAGCCATTAATGCCACGACATATGTTTCATTTTCAACAGTTTGACAATAAGATAAAAAACATCAAGGCTATCCACCTGTAGCCCAGTTTGAAAATGTTTTTTACCAATCGAAATGTATTCACATCAGGTAATGTTCAGAGATCCTTTGATGGAGTCGTAAAACAGGAATGTTTACCACAGGAATGTGGTAAATGATCAGACAAGTGGGTCTGCATTTGTTTGGAACACCTGGTTATTGATGGGGTCTTGACAATGTTCTCTTTTATTTCCGTCTTACCATTGTTCCAACAAAACATGCTTCAAAGAACGAAGTCAACCAAATAGCTTAAATAGAATCTGTCAAATGAAACATCATCAGAAATGTTAGTATGTCATTAAATACTATGTATGACACACCACAAATTCTTCTTGAGAATAACACCTGGAGAACCAACACGGAGTTCCTAGAGTGGAAAATGCTGGACAGGGTAGGGTTGTCAGTAATAGGCTTTCAAAAAACCTCTCTCCAAAAAGAATATTTTGCCTAAGTATTTAAGATGCATCTATAAGCAGGTTTTTGTTTGTTGAATGTTTAGATCAAAAAGCGTTGGGCCTTTTGGCTGCCTACACGCCTGAACAGAGTAGGATGGGTTCAACCAATTAAATGTAGTCAGTTATTGACATCAACACATGATAATATAAACCCTACCTTTACAGAACCAACATTTAGTTGTGTATTCTGACATTACAAGAAATGCATAACATTTGGATGTATAACATATACATCTTTTGTATTCTTATCTGTTAGGGTTTAGAGTTAGGTTTAGCATTGGTTTGTGCTACGTTTTTAAAAACAATAACAAAACACCTTTAACCCTGAAAAGTCATGACAACGCGAATGGTTGGGCAGATGTTTTGAAAATGTAGAGAGGCAAGGAGATGGAGATCTACTGTTTTTAAACTAACTCACATCTGTTTCCAGAGGAATGACATACGGTATATCTGTGACACAGACATAGATCACTGTAAGAAGACATGGGCAGATCTTCCCTGCTTGCAGCAGATTGTGTTCTAATCTCCGTCCCATATGTTCCCTTACTCTGGGAAATATTATCTGGACTTTAAAGATGATGGAAAACCTGGAGTGATTGGTAGGCACACGGATATGGGTTAAATGACACACTGTTGTGTAACAGTCCGACATACACAGAGTGTGTGTGTATGTGACGTACAAACAGACAGATCAAAATACTTTGTGTTTATGTGTCCGCGTTTGTGTGTGATTTCATCAGCAGGTCTGCTAGTGTCCTGTTCCCAAATCCCCGTGGTACGGTAAAGCCAAACGGATGTCCTCTACAGTCCACAAAGAGATCTGCGCAAAGCTCCCCTAAAACCAGACATGCAGTTCATGCACAGCATGCAGGAGGGCGCTGTGGGCTCAGGACCAGGTTTGACTAATAATGGTGCAGCTTCAGATTGTTTTTCCAATGTACAGAAATGCTGTAGGGTAAATAGTAAATAGTCTATTAGGCTAAATAAAAATTAATTGAAAATGTGTCAGTGGGGGTACACTATGTATTCCTATTGATGATTTTACAAATGACGGCCAATTGAAAAGAATCCTTAGGCTGAACCGGAGAAACATGACTTTTTCAGATTTTGAGGGTATGCAGTACATCTTTGTGTTTTTCATAATACATCGATTGTGTCATTAATTTGAAACTCTGTGACCCACTGTTTACACACCTCTGGCAGTATCCCCAGAATGGTGTCAGAAATTTGTTTTTTTGGGGAATTCAGGGCAACGCAAGATTGAATGGAGTCCAAATGCACAGTATACATTTTATGTCTGTCATGAATAATTCAAGCAGAGCGATGCAGCTGTGACTCCAATTCCCAAACCTGCCTGGTGGAATCCAAATAGGAACAAACACCACACCAAACGCTCCTGTGAGAGACAGCCTTTCAAGCAGCTGTATTTCTGAATTAGAGCATTCCTACCCGTCGGCCTACTAAGTGTGATGATGCCGGCCAAACAAATGATTGCTTGATATGTTTGTTACAGCAGAACATTATGTGACTGTGAGACTGAGACCTACACCTAAATCATAATAGCCCTCTACTGCATGAAATTATAACAGATAACTAGTGTTAAAATAGCTTCAAACAGACAACTGTAAAGCCATATGAAGAGAACAATGGTATTGTCTTTATTTCAGTTATAGTGCCTGTTTGTTATTATATGCATCAAATATGTTGCCATGTTACCTTCAAAAATACAAGTGTCTATCCCTATACTTATATACTTATTTAATATCTACATATTTGAATTACATATTTTTGCCCACTTTCTTACAGACCCCTCTAATTTTGAATTGCATTTCCACTTTTGCCATGTTACCAAATTCCTGGATATATCTTATGATATAGCCAATAATTATCAGCCATACAGAGTAAAACAAAAAGCATTTTTCAAGCATATTATTGGCTTCTGTAAAAAGCAAAGATCTGTTCATTCAGGAAAGCAAGTATGTAAAATGATATCACACCAGACACAAACAGGATGAAGCAGATGGACTGCTTCATCCCTTGAGGGATGTCATGGTAAATGCTACATTAATGTCAATAGGCCAGAATGGCTGACATAAAATGGACACATTTGTACTTGATTGCACATATGTTTATAACATGACCTGAATTACAAAAGACCGATCACTGTGAACAAAGTCAGACATGGGTACTAAATAAGGTCTTAAAATCATAGTTTATCCATTGGATTGATTTTTAGTAATGAACTGCATTGTTGATAACAGTTGTTATCCAGCTAGCTCAAATAAATACCGGTTGCCCAATTGCGATGCTAATGCTACCATATCTAATTAACTTTCAATTATAGAGATTATTGATTTTCTGTTGAGAATCCTAATCAATTTGCCTACTTTGGGACGCTCTGTAAATTAATCTGATATTATAAAACGCTACACTAATTCATGGGGGTGGTGTAGTCATATGCCAATATTGTACCTAGTGGAACAACAGAAAAAGCTACAGACATTATCCACTTCAGCAAAGATTGTTTTTAATGTGTCTGCCAATTCATTATTGAATTTCTCTCTTGTTTAATGAGTCTGTATGCATACTCAGCTGTTGGAGGTTGTAGAGTGTTGATAGGTTGGTCCTTGGGGGGAGGCAACTGGTGGCTGTCTAATAGGGGTCCTTAAGAGATGAGATGTAGTTGCTGATTGGTCTCTTTAATCAGAAGGTTGGCATGTTTCAAGGTGACAGGTTTAGGGAAACACTAGGTGGGCTGGATTTAGACTTTGCTATGTTGTGGGATCAGTGTACACAGGACAGAACAGGGGGCATGCACAACAATACACACACACACAAACACACCTACACACACAACAGTCAATGGTGTGTGTTAGTATTCCAATGAAGTAGGAGCCGATCTCCAGTCCAGTATAAATAATGAAGCAGATATTTTATCAGGCCCTACTCTCCAAGGATATACTCAGCGACTGCTCCATATCCAGACAAGCATTTCTTTATACCTCTGTAATTGTATTATTCCTGTCTTTCTAATAATAGTTTCTCAGAGCCAGTCTTTCTGATTTCTGCCAAACTCCACCTTTTGGATTTTAAGTTTGTGATGGCATTAGGTACTCACATTTGATTGGATCAACTGAAAAAGAAATGCAAGTGGCCTTTTTTACGTTATTTTGCACCGGGCATCATACTACCCAGACACGGTAAAGGCTGTCCATTATCACTAAACATTCAAACAAGGAGAATTGTGAGAGAAGTCACAGAAACGAGAGGCCAACAATCATTTTAAAGGTGCTACAGAGTTAAGTGTATTGGAGTGCAATAATGTTAAGGTTCATTCAAAGTACGGAGCCATGGGAGCGAATTCACCTTCTAAGCAGGGCAATGGCTCCAGAAACAAGCCAAAGGTACATTGGCATGGCTGAAGAGAAACAAAGATGACTCAATTATAAAGTTACTGTCATTTTTTTCCTTTATACAGTGCATCCGGAAAGTATTCACAGCGCTTCACTTTTTATCCACATTTTGTCATGTTACAGTCTTATTCCAAAATTATTTTTGTCTTAAACATTCTACACACGATACCACATAATGACAATGTGAAAAAAGTTTGTTTCATATTTTTAATAGATTTGCAAAAATTAAGAACGAAAATATAAACATGTACATAAGTATTCACAGCCTTTGCTCAATACTTTGTTGAAGCACTTTCGGCAGCAATTACAGCCTCAAGTCTTTTTGAGTATAATGCTACAAGCTTTGCACACCTATTTTTGGGCAGTTCTCCCATTCTTCTTTGCAGGACCTCTCAAGCTCCATCAGGTTGGATGGGGAGCATCGGTGGACAGCCATTTTTAGATCTCTCCAGAGATGTTCAATTGGGTTCAAGTCTGGACTCTGGCTGGGCCACTCAAGGACATTCACAGAGTTGTCTCGAAGCCACGCCTTTGTTATCTTGGCTGTGTGCTTAGGGTCGTTGTCCTGTTGGAAGATGAAGCTTCGCCCCTGTCAAGGGTCCATAGTTCTCTGGAGCTGGTTTCCATCAAGGATGTATCTGTACATTGCTGCATTCATCTTTCCCTGGATCCTGATGGGCCAATCAAGTAGCAGAAACATCCTAAGGATGATCAGTGAAAAGAGGATGCTCAATTATAAGGCTCTGAATACTAATTAACATGTGATCTTTTAATTGATTTCATAGATTTGCAAATAATCAGAAGTTTTTCCTGTTGTCATTATGCGGTATTTTGTGTAGAATTTTGAGGAAAATAATTATTGAATCCATTTTAGATTAAGACTGTAACATAACAACATGTGTAAAAGTGAAGCGCTGTGAATACTTTCCGGATGCACTGTATAACTTCAATGAGAGACAATGAGTATCTTGACTGGTGATGGCGTGGAAGACAAATACTGACTGGTTTTAAATTGACCCATAGAAATTGTGATGCAATACTGTGCTTACCTGTTTCCCTAATTCTTTAGAGTAGTCTATATAAAATAGCAGCTGGAGAGTAGGAAGCTGTGTATTCATTGTGGTTGATATTGTGTTTACGGATCAGTGAATTTACAGGCCATGGTTCACTTTGGTGGATTTTATGCTGTCAACACAAATATCGTGTCAGGAATCAAAACCTTTGTGGCACCGTTCTACCTCCATACCCATTACAGCTCATCACTACATACTTGTTGTGAATTAAACCATTATCCTCGATTAGGCCTATTACATTTACAACAGGGTACAGCTTACTGCAAGTTAATAGGGGGTTTGGAACTGATTGAATAACAGCAAATCAATCACTGTCAACTGAACGATACACTCTTTTGACATAAGCCAAACAACATCTGCATCTAACTGATAAATAGCGTTGTGTGAATATCTGAATGTGTAAATTTGCACGTCTGTCTGACTGTGTGTCTGATTCTGTGTGTGTATTTGTCGTAGTTGTTCTTCTTATGCTGCTGGATGAGCACATTGAATGTTTCCAGTCTATTTAATTCGCATTTTGACGTTGACACGCTGTGTCTGTGTTGTTGTTGATGTGCTTGGTCTCTGCGTGATTTAAATGATATCCTGTGGGAAAGAAGCATTTGTCACAATCTGCTTGACAATTGGTGGGTGGGTGGTGTCACCAATGTGTGTGACAAGTTTAAATGAGCTAGCAAAATACATAATTCCTTTCATTAAAGTGCCAAAACAACTAACTTGTAAAGGCTCTTAGTTGTTGTGTTTTGGCAATCGTTCTAAAAACAGCCATCATTTAACAAGCCAACATGAAGCAATGAATTATAACCAGGCCAAAAACAAGCTACATATCTATAAAACCAACTACATACTTATAAAACCAGCTACATATCTATAAAACCAGCTACATACCTAGAAAACCAGCTACATACTTAAAAAAACAGCTACATATATATAATACCAGCCACATACCTATAAAGCCAACCACATATCTATAAAACTAGCTACATATCTATAAAACCAGCTACATATCTAACAAGCAGGATGGTGTTTCGGAAGGCAGTGGGTGAAATGTATTGTTCCGGAATAGCCCGTACTGACATAACATTCACACTGACAGGCCAATGGAGAGGCTTGAAACGTATGTGTGATAAGTTGAATGTCAGCCATGTGACATTCAAGTTTTCCCACAAACATGTAAAACCCACGTTATGTAATTGCTGTCTATGATATCATGTTGCGAGCAGGCAGGAACATTGTTGCTGAAGGAAGCCCCACCAATGTTTTGGACCTGTTTTGGAATGTGGGACCTTGGGGACCAATAAAGCACTGCACAGCAACTTCTGTAATGGTGAAGAACGTAAACTCGATGGCTCAGCATTTTCATTTCATGGCAATTTTTAACTGTCCACCAGGGCATCAGGAGTGCCTGTTACCATCTAGCAGACTCTCGATTAGACAGGATGTAGGGTGATGGGGTTGGGGACAAGCCTAAATTGAGAGCCAAGCTTCAGAGCATCGCAGTTTCAATTCCCGTGCCAGGCACACTCCATAATCTACAGACGGCACAACAGACGGACCCACACTCCATAATTAAAAGGGAAAGACACTCCATATCTCTGTCACCTGTTAGCGACTAATTGCATGCCGTGTAGGGGACTACTGATTTGTGAATGTAATGAACGGAAGATCATCCAAAGCAACAAACACTGGGTTTGCACTGAGTTCAGGGAATGTACGGTAACATAGCATATGTCCGTAGGCACTCTAACACTTACCCAATAACATACATCATCGTTAAGTTCTGCACGCGGTATTTGGAGTTCCCGTCTAAGACCTCTGCTGACTCTGATAAGATGGCTACTTGATGCTCAGAAAGCAAGAGGGATAGAGATAAATACATTCTAATGAATCTTCCTAATCAAGAGAGCTCATCTGGAGCTGCAAGGGGGATTATTGAATTCTCAGCCTTGGAGGAATTTAAATGACGTTTTCTCTCCACCTGTGAAAAGGCCTCCTTCTCTTTGTCAACGGTGCTCAATAAGGCAGCCATCCGTGTAATAAGATGTTCATTTTGAAATCCTGTATTTGGCCCTCTGCTCTTGACACCTGGAGAGAGACAGCGATAGGTAGAGAGATCACTAAACCCAACACATTTGGGTTACAGTACATTCTAGCCGAATGGGTTGACTCAAAAGTATGAATATGTTATGGTTATTCCGCGTCTAAAAAAAGCAGACTACCCATATTATTGCTTAGAATTCATTGCATACTGCGAGGCACCTGAGTTTTAGTTGGAATAAACTGTGAGTTACAATTGCATATTGGGCACTTTACAGCAGACAGTCGTTTAAGGTAAATTAGGTTCCATTATGGTGAATGCTGTTCCTATCTGAATGGACTCTTAAGGCAAGCTCATGTAACTATGACGATTCAGTAACTGACATTCACACCCATGAGATTCCTACCATGAGCCCTCTCACCCATGTGGAATGAATAGCGTAACGATCGTAAACCAAATAGTAGGCATTAGCATTTAGTGTTCACAAGAATGGGGATGCAATCGAGAATGACTAGGAAGACATTCCACGAGGACATACCGTATTTACGAAATGGCATACAGGGGACATTTCTCAGTCCTGAAAATATGAGTGCTGCAAAGGTAAAAAGCCAAGTGAACATGACTGATTTGTATTATGGACTATTTTTCCTATGTCTATAATTATAATTTAGGCTGGTAAGAATAACAAAAAAGGTCTTGCACAATTAAACGTTCATTAAAGATTCACTTGCAAGCAGAGCCTAGTTCCCGTCCTGGCCCCTTCAGCCCCTTTTTGACATTTATGAACCGGAGTAAACTGGTTCCTAGTAAATTCCATGTAATACCAGCAACGGTTCAAGGCATACAGATACCAGTTCTAAAGATTCCTCTCCTTCCTCTTCCTATTTCCTTTTGCATTCCCTAAGCTTGGGAAAACAGGGCTCAGGCAATGACTAGTGTAACTATTTTCACAGGATCCCTGGCAATCAAAACACAAGCACAGACAGACACCAAAACACACACCTGAGTTATATAAAAGCATCCGCACGACATCTGTGATGGCGGTGGAGATGAAATTGTCTCAGTCAACATTCCTGCCAATGCGGAGGAGTTAATGGTAACTGACTTTCATGTTTGCATCAGGCAGTCTTGTATACCTATGTGGAATGTGACATCTCATTTGGAAACAAAGCTACAGGGACAGGCGGAGGAGTGTCTCTGAGGTTCTACAGTTCACCGAGTGTGAAGAAGTAGGTCTGAAGAAAAGCTTGTGCCCCTCTTTACCCCACATCTCCTCCTACTCCCTTTACTTTGATCTAGACTCCTATTTAAGGCAAACAGATGTCTCTCTCTCTCTTTACAGAAATACGTGTACAAATATCTTTGCCAATTAGGGGCAGGTCGTTTGAATTTGTCAGTATTTCCTCACTTCCCGTTTGAGGACTGAATACTGACTTCCCAAAATAAAACCCAGCGGAATGTCTTTTTGTGGATCAGCATGGTGGACACTGGGAAGTGAGCAGGTTCATTCGGGATCATCTCTCTGAGCTTCATCACCTGGGAGAAACCGCTGCATCCCTGGATCAATACAACCAATTATAGATGAGTTTCAGACTGGGACAAAGAGTCTGTAATGTTACTTTGGGAAAACAAAACAGAAGTGAAAGCTTTAAACTCGTCCGGTCAATCAATAATCACATAAATCACGTACAATTCTGTAGTTAATCTTGATTAATCAATTTAAAAGATGTTCAAAAATGTTAAAGACATTATGTTTTGTTGTAAGCTATGGACGGTGCTTGATTTCAGCTCTTAAAGGCTCACTTCAAATTGCCACAATGACTGGCAGAATCAATTTGTAGCCCAAATCTAAGTATACAGTGGCAGATCTCTAATCCCATAGATCTACTATCACCTACGATTGTGCTGTTAATCAAGGCATCAAGTATAAAAAGGCATGTTAGGGTACTGTATAAAACACACACAGCTCCTCATTCTCGAAAGCTCAACCCTGAATCGCAACAATCAACAACAATCAACAACAATCAACAACAATCAACAATTCCAAGCTGCTTATGGTTATTCAAGTTTGTTGTCTTGCCACCTGAAGTACATTTTGTTGACATCGGTGCAACAAATACATAACCCAGCTAGCATAATTTATTGATTTATGATAATGTTTTATGTGATATGAATGGACAATGGCATTACAAGGCGCATGTGTTTTTGCTGTCAGTGAACGGTTGTCTCTGGTAAGAATGTTCTTTATAGTCACAAGGCGCTTACTGCCGTGTATTTTACAAAAAGATCTTCAACTGTTTTTTTTTTATTGCGAATCCTTATTTGTCAGAGACTTCAGCACCGAGAAAAACATTAAAGTTTAATGTATTTGTTGAATACTTAAAAAAAAAAATGTGGGTAATTGTTTATTCATAATGAATAATCATTGGTGTAAAGACTTTTACTGTGGTTTCGAAATTGATTTCTTTGTTCCCTGATATTGTAAGATCAATTCAATTTAAATTGTTAAAATCTCATCTAGATATATATGTTTATTCTGTAAAAACACTGCATAAAACACTTGTTTTACTCTAATGTTAAATCTTAATAGTAATGCCATGCCAATTGTTTAAAGGTTACATTTGGGAGAAGTTTTTAATGTACTAATGTTTAATTCTATTTGTTTTGTCTTGTTTTCATGTAAACTTATGATCTGTTGGTTTAGCCAATTGCTAAGCTTGTTAAGTGTTGACCAATGACATTGAACTTAGAGTGTGTGGTGAGAAGAAATAACTAAAATGTATGTAAGGTAGTTCAAGTGTGTTACCAAATAACAAAATAGATGCATTGCATTGTGCCTTTTAAGGGGCTGCATAAACGTTTACTTTATTTGGGTAGCTTCAATGCATATCTAAAGAGGATTACTTGTCTATTGAATGCACTGAACATGCTAATTCGTTAATATATACTTATATAATGTTCGAGAATTAGGCTGATTTGAAATACTAGTTGTGCCCTTAAACACATAATATAACCCCTTCAAACTAGAATTATGTTCCACCTTTCTGAAAAATATAGAAATTCATTGTCCCAAATAATCCATTAATGGGACCAAATAATAAAAATAATAATACAAACTTCAACAATCTTTATTTGTCATTCTTTGTGAATTTCAATGGATGTCTGGTGGAAACGGTTGTATTTCATCAACAATATATCAAAATAAATGCAAAAACATACAAATTGTCGGTCTGTACTTTAAGTTTCTTCTCATTTTAGGTCACAACCTATAAATGTGAATAAATCCATTGAAAATTTTAATTACTTCTGTGTTTGGAGCAAAGTGTTGCCATGCCTCTCATCAATGTGGTGGATTTCTTTTCAAATTACTACATGCAGAGTCAACTGCCACTTCATTGGTTGACAAGCGAGCAATCTCAAGGACTGCCTTCTTTAAATGAAATGCTCCAGAATAAAAAAAAGTCTGTTATGTGATTTCCATTGAAATGGACACAGGCTCTGAAGGAATTAACCTCTGTTACTCCTGAAAGTTGCTCTGGATAACAATGTCTGCTAAAGCACTAAAATGCTAATTTGAAATAAGAGCATAGGGAATAGGTCAGAAAATAATAACTCACATACCTTAATTAACTCCATAAAACATTGTGGTGAGTAAGAGTAGAGGTAATACATCATATAGCATAAAATTATGTTCTTACTCCAAGATCTGACTGAAAGACATAAGAAACACAACATTACTCTCAAATATTTGATCAAATTACACAGAGAATACTGTATCAACATTATATGTACATTTTACATATTTTAGTGGAATAGCCATAGTTTTGAAGCAAATGAGGAGTAATGGAGGATTACCTATGACTGACCTCCTCACTACAACATCAGAAAGCATGGCTAAGGATGAAATAAGATCTGATTAACTTCACAGGATGGTGAAACTGCACACAAAAGTGCATGATTCTCCTTTCCAAAAATCATTGAGGTTCTGCTGAGAGTTGAGGGTTTGGAAATATCTTTGTCTTTGTCCAATCAATATCAATTTCATTATGTAGAATTTGCTATTGGATGTAAGTTCAGTGGAATTGGAAAAACTTCAGATTTTTACTTTTACATAACCCCCTCCTAAATCATACCCAAAAGAAAGTGTGACATAATCACATTCTATAATAAATGACTATGTGTATATGTTTATGAAAAAATACTTTACGCCTCCCCCAAACTGTGTCTTTCTGATTCCCTTAGTAAATGGATTGTATAAGGCTTTTGGAATGCAATGTTTGATCAGCATGAAAAGTATTCATTCTGAAGGTCTTGTCACAATAATGACAAACTAAAAAATACTTAACAGTGTCTCTGGAACCCAAGCATTTCTGTTGTTCTGCTGTACAACCCACACAAGCTTCAGAATTAATCAAAAGGTAAGGTAAGTAACTTTGCTGTTAAAGATCAGCAGAAATGTTAGCTGTGCATTTGGAGGACCACTAATGACATGGGCAACCCAACTTCAAAATCAAGTCCAAAAATCAAAACCAACTTCAAAAGTCCAAATAATATTTTTTGTGGAATTTTTGTTAAACCATGTAGGGTACGCTTAACATTTGGTTTCTCAGTAGAATTACAAGTATGTAAGTATTTACTTGCAATTAAAGGTGATTGTGATTGTATGCACCACAGTAGTAGAAGGCCATTTTAACAGAAACAGTATACATGTGCTATCCCTGGGAAACAACATTATGGTTCATTAGGAGGGATACTTTAGTGTCTTTAGAAATCCCGAAAGAGCAGTTTGGTGAAACATATTGACATGTACAATATTAAACTATATTAACACAGACATAAGCCATATTAGATTTTATGATTCTTTATAAAAAAAGTCCCCAGAAATCATTAACCTGAAACCCTAACAAATCTCAAAACTGCATACATATTAATCAAGTTTAGTCATGAGCTAATCCTGTCTGAAATTTAATTTATTTATTTTACTGATTTTTGCACTTCCCTCCACAATTATTGGCACCCCCAGTGAAGTTTGGGGGAATTTGCTTAATGTCACGCTGAAAAGAATGAGAACCATCCAACCTTTAATTTAGGTAAATTTTCGTAGAAAAAAAAAAAAGATTAGCATCTGTAGGAATTCTTATGAACAAAATGTTACTGAAGCATTTTTCCCATTTTACATTTTACTTTATAAGCGGATCAGAGCATGTAGGAACTTTCAATTAGTAATTCATGACGCCCTGTTTAAATGGGGTATACATATGAGGTGACCCAGAGGCCATATTCCATGCATTGATATGGGAAAGAAAACACAAATCCAATTAATTGAGCTTCATAAGTCAGGGTATGGCTTTAGGAAAACAGCTACTTACCTGAAAATGTCATTGTCATCTCAGTCCACTGTACTAAATCCCATTGAAAAACTGTGGGCTGAGCTGAAGAGGAGAGTGCATAAGAGACGACCAATGGATCTGAGATTCTGTACATTTCTGCATTTTATATTTTATACCCTTTTCATATTATATTATAAAACATTTACTCATCTTCACTAGGGGTGCCAATAAATGTGGATTTTGTTATGATGGGTTATCTCTCAATTTCCATATTTTTAGCCAACTGCATAACAACATAAAGCTTCATTATGATAGACAATCCACTGTTCATTTGTGTAAACTCTCCGGTCAGTCTGTCATGTTTGTATATTCTAATATCTAATTCTCCCCTATCAAAACACCCATATGACAAAAATGAGCATTAGAAGTGCTAAAGAAGGCAGAGTGAAATACATTAAGATATACATATAATACAGTACAGTACCAGTCAAAAGGTTGGACACATCTACTCATTCAAGGGTATTTCTTTATTTTTACTATTTTCCACATTGTAGAGTAATAGTGAACACATCAAAACAATGATATAACACAGTACATCATTACTTTAGACATGAAGGTCAGTCAGTGTGGAAAACTTTAAAAGTTTCTTCAATTGGTAATTGGTAGTTACAAAAACCCTCAAGCGCTATGATGAAACTTGTTCTCATGAGGACTGCCATTGGAAATGAAGACCCAGAGTTACTTATGCTACAAAGGATAAGTTAATTAGAGATACCAGCCTTAGACATTGGCAATTAAAGGCATCTCAGATTGCAGCCCCCCCAAAAATAGGAGCAGACACATCTCAACATCAACTGTTCTGAGGAAAACGGGGTGAACCAGGACTTTCTGGCCAAATTGCTGAAATAGACCACTAATGAAGGAAACTAATAAGAAAGATTTGCTTGGGCCAAGAAACACAGCAAAGTACATTAGAGCGTCGGAAATCTTTCCTTCGGTAAGATAATTCCAAATTTGAGATTTTAGGTTCCAACTACACTGCCTTTCTTAGACGTAGAGTGGGTGATCGGATAGTCTTTGCTTGTGTGATTCCCATCGTGAAGCATGTGGGATTGTAGGTGTGAGGTGTGGGGGCGCTTTGCTGATGACACTGTCTGTGATTTAGATTCAAGATACTCTCAACCTGGCTATCATAGCATTCTGCAGTGATATGGCATCCCATCTGGTTTGGGATTATTTATTTATATGATTCCATATGTGCCATTTCAAGGTTTTGATGTCTTCACTATTATTCTACAATGTGGAAAATAGTATATAAATACACTTGAATGAGTGGGCATGTCCAAACGTTTGACTGGTACTGTAAATAAATAAATATAATAAACAGTGACTTAGTAAACAAAGTAAGGATTATTTTAATCAAATTAAAAAGACTACATGAGGACATTAACCCTTGGCTTCGAGAGAAAAAAATAGTTATAAAGCAGTGACTTAAACACATGTTTGGGAAGAACATTTTATTTCAATGCAATTCCTGAAAGAAAGAGCATGAGAAAATATGAAAACTCATAGAAAACAATATAAAAAAGGCAACAAATAGTGATGAAACATCAACATGTCAATGGTCTAAATCATTCTGTGAATATTTATTAGAGGAGTGACAAACCATGGTTAATGTGCAGGAATGTATAAGAAAGCAAAGCAGTATATATACAGCCCACAGTGGCCCAGAGCTGTATATATAAATATATGTATATATAAATATATATATATAAATAAATATATATAAAGAGAGATAGATAGATATGTATTAAAATTATATAAAAAATATATAACAAAAAGCAATTCAAAATAAATATGAAAAGCAAATGATTTGACATGAGTGTAAGTGTCCAGTCCCGGAGGTAAGAATCACACTGTTTAGGGAGGTATTCTGAACTGCGCATCCATCCATTATATTCTGTCTTTATTATAGCTTCTCTTTATTCTTTTCAAAATAGAAATAACACTAAAATATCCCAGAAGAACAAGAAAGCCATGGTACAATTAAAATTGGGCATCTTGTCTTTGATTGACACTTCAAGTAGTCAAATATTCATGCGACTTAGAAACATGTGCGATTAGATGTCTATCCTAACATAGTTTTTCTCTTTCGTTACAAAATCAGCTTTTTCTCTTTTTCAAAGTCTTTCTTCATGTCATTTAACAGTTATAGATTTTTCTCCATGAAATACACTGATAAGCCATATGATCAGTCTGTACAATAGAAGTACTAAAAAATTACAACTTAGATGGTATGTACATTATCTAGTACCTACAAAGTACAACGGCTATAATGTAATAAAATATGTAAACAAATTTGTTTGTTTGACACAGTTGACTGTGACAGCAGATATAATTCACACTTTTCACATTAGATTTATTTCTGTATAGACATCTTTAACAGTGTTATAGTTCTGTCCTCAATGGAACAGCTCCATAGAAAATAGAACAAGAGGCGATGAACCAATACACAGAGGCCTGCCAAAGATACAACCAGCAATGGCTGCAAACCAATAATAGACCTTTTTATCATTAGGGATAATCATATTTTCTTTGTTTTTAGGGTACAAAATCAACAGCTGTGTAGTCCTGATGATGATGAAGACCGTTTGGGGGGGGGTTTGTGAGAACCGGACTGTTCAAGCAAAGTTGAACACTGTATTTTGTACTGAACTTTACTGTACTTGGCCGTGTTAGTATGATGGGCATGCGGTACAATCAGTTGCTTTTTACCAAGACAAGAACAACCCACCACTTCTCACCACGGTCACACAGGTCAGAGTCTGTCCATTCGCCACACAATGAGAGTGATCAAGTCGAGATCGGATGAGATCCGAGCTATGAGATCTGAAGAGTGCCTAAGAGATCTGTCCTTAGCCATATGAGCTTTCTTGGTTTCATTTTATACATACAGTAGTTGTTGTTCCCCTTTCTTTTTTTGCGTAGAGCAAAAAAAAACAATTATAAGACAGCACACCTTTATCATGTATAAACAATACAAATATGTCATATCTTTTTACGGCAGGAGTCCATTTTTTTTTTCATTGGCTTTCCAATGATCCTTTTGGTCCTGACCTTCTTCTTAAGCACTTAATTTCGCTTACATGCTCAAAATGGTCAAGATATATGAACATCTTCATTTTGTACAGGTTTACAAAAAAACAAGATTTTTACGCCAAGGATCACATAGCTCTAAAAGTCACTTAGGATAATGATGTGGTAGCCATTAAGTAGTCACTACACTGATTACGTCTCCGACCAGATTGAAGAGTAAGGTCACTAAAGTTTGCTATTAGCCTTTCTTGTAATGCTTACAATAGTAAGTGTGCTTTATATTACAGAACATGTCATAGTTCAACCACTGCACAGCATGAAGTAACCGTTCCATTCATTTACCATCGTTCGTCGTTGTAGCTCCTTAGAAGGTAACTGTTAAATAAAGTCCTACGCAACTCTTTTTCTCCTCCTCGCGTTCTCTCTCTCTCTCTCTCTCTCTCTCTCTCGCACTCTCTCGCAACGTCCGTCGCTCACACGTAATACTCCTTGTCCTTGTTTTTCTGTTTGCCTTTGCTGCCTTTGGAGCTCTGCTGTTTGTCCTTCATGACGGCCCCGTTGCTCTGCGTGGCCGAGTTGGTGATGTAATTCCGGCTCTCGTCCACCTGGTAGGAGCCCTCGTCCCTGTTCCGGTACTTGTACATGGCGTACAGGAGGATGAGGATGCACAGGGCGGCGGCCGCCACTATCCCGACGACCATCCCCGTGGTGCTGCTTGACTGGCGGGAGACTTCCGGGGGCCCCGGGACTCGGTTGACGCCGGGCTGGGTGGGGAGGGCTGTGGGTACATTACGGAACATGGGGGGGGTTATTACAGGAGCCCTCTGCTTGGTGCTGTCTGCCTCGTAAGGCAGCGTGGACAAGGGGAGCAACACTAGGTCTGGCTGGGGTTTTAGCTCGCGGTTATTCATTTTGCCGGCCGGCCGCTCGGCGGGTGACGCCCGGCGCTGGGTCGCGGTGGAGGTGTAGCGGCTCTGGTCGGGGGCTAGCGGCGGCGCAGCGGTAGTGGCGGTCCTACCGCGGTCTGAGGACGGTTTGTTAGGTCTAAAGTCCTTGGTTTCCCACTTGGGCGCGTGAGCTTTGTAGCCACCTTCATAGGCCGACGTGGACAAGGTCTTATCTGTTACCAAGGAGAAGGTGGTGTGAAAATCTTCATCATCAGTGGGGGGCAGGTTAGAGTTGAACGCCTCCCCTGAGCCATACCCCGATATCACCAAGCCATCATCATCATCACAATCATCGCTGCCTCGGTCCGACAAGCAAGGTACCCCCGCCTCAGTGGCCGTGGACAGGGACTCTTTGGTGGTCTCAATAATGGTGGGGGGTGGGGGGAGGGGGATGAGGGGGGCACGAGGAGCTACAGGGGGCGTCACTAACGGGTCCTCTAAAAGTACTGGGATCACTAATTCACCTCCTAGAGGTGGGGGACAGAGAAAACAACATGTTAGAGAGGCGCAAGGACAGCGAGGCCACTTTATGCACATGGATCACATTCACCCGAAGCGTCAAAAACTGAAATAACACAACACCGCGACAGAACCAAACACACCGTACGTACAAAACGGAACTTCAAATAATAGCAACGTACGGTAAAACAGAACCAAGAACAAGCTAAAAAGGTGGTGCACATCAAAAGGCTGTAAGGGGTTTGCTAGGGTGAGCCAGACACGGTGTGTTGAAAGTGAGCCCCTAAAGGGATACTGCAAGAAGAGACAGTGGGCACCGTTGTACATGCCCAGAGTCAGACCCAAATGTGGACACCCTTTCGCCGGTATCCGGCGTGATTTAAATAAACATATCATTATGTTAGCACAATTACTGGAAATCACCACGAAAGGTAAGCCACTAGCCAGATCTTCCGTAAGCAAAGGAGCTAGACCCAAATACTCCAAAGCTGGCAGCATAGATTTTTGCACAGTAAAAAATATATACTTAACATAATTGTATTTAATATCTGATGACCAGAAGAAATGTGATTGTATCCAATTCATCCTTCTGTTCTCAAGTTCATCTAGATATGTAGATGGATTATTTCAAAAATCGCTCAATCTCATCATATTTCTTGAAGAAGATAAGGCCAAAATAATGTAGAATTCTCTCATATCGGACAGTGAAATCTAGCTGATCCTAACCAAGCTGAAATACATCAACCATACTACTATTTCAAAGTAAAGAAAGAAGCAGAATAGCTGAATCTTGGTGTATTGATATAATTCTAAATAAAGTCCAATCTGGCTACCATAGTGGCATCTGGACAGATCTGGCTCCCCAGCTGGCCCCAGCCTCTGGCCTTTTGAATGGCTTTATACAGCTTCCATAATGGCAGGACCCCTTGGGTCAGACTAACGACAGCTGAATGTTCACCATGTAAAGATGTATTTTTGCATGTGTCATGTAAGATGTGCGTCCTTTGTTCTTGGTACAATTGCATGCGGATTTTCATCAACTCATGATGCATTAGACAATTCCTTTATAATTATCCTAGCAAAAGACAATGGTATGAAAAGATTAACTTTGAAGGGGGCAAGTACAGAACTTTGATTCTTTCTGCGTTCTCAATACTTGTTTGTATCCATAATGACCTATTAAAGGGGTAGTGAATTTAACTGTAACTTCATGAAACCCTTAGATTTAGTTTGTTCAGGGGATATAGAATGTTAGGCCCTGATCAATTGGATAAAGCGGTGGCAATCAGACTAAACATTTCCATGGCCAAAGGCGGCTCAGGAAGATACATTACGAATAGTCTTACGCAATACATAAAAACATAGTGTTTTATTGATTTTGTTTTTAATTTAAATAAAAAAAGACTGCACTGGGGGGAATCAAGAAACAGAAGGTCCTTTAATATGTCTACAAATTAACTGTAAGCAATCAGTAATTGTAAACAAGGATCAGCCAGGGGATTATGGTTTCTCACTGAACTTGATTGCATACTTTTGAATCGATAGAACAGCTCAGAATATCTTTTCCCCCCTCTCCCTCTCTACACTTCAGAGAGCATTATTCTAACTATAAAGTAAGCCAGGCAACAAAAAAAACCTGTTCTCCGAGCAACATTGTCCCCTGCTTCAAACTAAGTATCTCATTAAAAACCAAAAAAACAACAACACCGGCGCAATGGAGAGCTTATGTAGTGATTAGGGCTACACTGGGAACCGAGAGGTGGGAATTAGACTTGCAAATCCACACATCTTGCAGGCACTTGTGGGAGAACAGTGCCGAAAGATGACAAAGCTAATTTAGAAGGAAGGCGAAAAAAAGAATCGTGCATTAATTGTGTGTTTGTGTGTGTGTGTGTGTACGTGAGTGTGAGCACGCACGCAAGACTAGGCCAACATATGAGGTAACTAATCCAATACGGTTTTTCAGGATTTTGGCAGCTATCACATCAGTATGGTGTTGTCTTAAAGGATATAGGTGTGTTTCTTAGAGGTGTATGGTTGACATTCAGCGTATCATTGCAGTGGCCCAGTTCTGCTGCCATCAAGGTTTGTGTACAGTGTTCTACCAACAGCTGTCTTATTCCAAAGCAATAAAAACTGATGCAACCTGATTGAAATGATAAACAAATTAAATTAAAATCAAGGCAAACGTACGTTCATATTTTAACACACAATTACTAGAGCAAACACTACAGCATCAGACATTCACAAACTAGAAGCAACATTTCATCTAATAAATCAATATAGCTACATATTCTACATAGCAAACATTCAAAAACACGCAAGTCAGTCACAGACATCAGAACAGCCCATTAAAACATTATTCAAGGAAGAAGGCATACCACATCGTCTTTGTGAACTTACATCAACAAATTGCCCGCATGATTTTGGCATGAAGAAAAAAGGTTTACAAAAGAAAGTTGTGTAAGAATGTTCTTGGCTAGGTATCGTTTTGTATAGATAAAAAATTATTTAACAATCGGAACGTCTTATTTAATTTATCTGTAGACATGATGGTACAGGGAGGCAACAACACAAACATCCACACCACATAACATGAAAAATAAACTTTACCATAATTCTGTTTAGTTTTTTTTCTCTTCGATAAATAATCCAGCTTTTACAAAAAAACTGTACATCTATACGTTTTCGCTTGGATAGACTTCTCAATAAATATCTACATTCTATTAAATGTACGTTTTTGCTTAGTTTGTATTTGTCCTTTAGTTTAGAATGGATGGATGACTGTCCATATTTTAACATCGCTAAAGAGAGGGAGGGGCTGGGAGTGACGGGGGGAGGGGCCTATGAACATACTACAGAGGAGATGAGGATGGAGAGGGTGATGGTGGAAGTCAGTTGCCATGTCCATGTAAAGGCAATACGAAGCGGTCGGGCGGCATTAGAGCTTTTGGCTGTAAGGAAGGGATGGGGATATACAAACAATGAGCATATACATGCCCATCTACAGAAAAGAACAGAACTCTAACAACACTGACAGTCTGACAAACCCTAAACTGCAACTTCTTAGCCATGCAGTTTTGTTTTTCGTTAAAGTAATCAATCGGTCAACAACATAGTTTAATTGCTAATCAAAATAGCTGTAAAAAAAAAAATCTGGAAACCAAAGGCGACATCACAGGGATCTGAAACCGCTTCACCAAATATTGTGTACTTTAATAGACTGTTTTTTTGACAGAGGAATACAATATGTTTATGTCTTCTTTTACATTTTGTTTTTATATACTTGGATTACAAAAAAGCAGTGGTCTAAAGCACACAGTTCATTCGCTGAAGTAGTTGCAAATTCTGTCCAAAAAGTAAAAAAATATTAAATGTATTCTATAAAAATGATGAGACTGGGATTACGGATATTCAAATCTGATTCAGTGGTTAAAACTAGTTTAATCAAAACAAACTGAGCAAACTAGGTAATCCAAAGAAATTCGAAATCATAACTAAAATGTCATATATCAATTTCAACATATCGATACAAAAAATATGAACGGGAAAATTATCAAATCATAAACGTCCATAGAAGATGAGAGAACAAAGCCATTTAAATTTGAACACACATTACAACTAGACGCACACACTAGAAAACAGACACATTTCAGAGGGGCAGTCGGGTGATGACTTCCCCTCCATCATGTGTTTTTGGATGACAAATTAATCTGTTCATGTTAGTCTTAAAACATGGACCCGACGTGCAGTCTGGGAGTACGTCCAAGAAAGAATATTGGCTGAGAATGGGTTAATCATTTTTTGGTTGTACTGCAAGATGTTGACGCATGCTTAAAGTAAGTTGCATTTAGGGAAAGTAGAAAATAAATATACAGCAAGCTTGGGTCCGTTAAAGTAAGACATTACATTTGGAGGACATTTAGAGAAATACAGGAGCCAATTCAACCAATGGCTGTTGGAAGCTATGAAATGAATGTCTTCCAATTCATGTCATAGTTAATAAATGCATGCCTGCTAATGTAGTATTCCAATTATCACAATTCTAAATGCTAATGTCAATGTTTGACATAGAAGTAATTACATTCTAGATAGAATATGAAGGATTTTGGATTCCCACAGCTTTTGGTTTCAGGACTTGACAGAAATACAGGAATTCCACAAGGAGATTTATTGTAGTGTATTGTAAATGTTTTCTAATGTTAAATATGAAACCTGAATGTATCTGATGAACAATGTTAAACAGATAATGTCATTAAACTAGTTTAATCTCCATTAGACTCCGCGGTCACAATACTGTTTATGTTCACTATCTCTAAAACAACTAGGAGCTTAAAGACATTGCAAACGCATTCTGACTTAGACTTTCCCTGACCGTGTCAATGTCATTCAGCTACAGAAATGTGTCTAGCCCCATAGTATTACTGTGGACGCAAAGCATTGCAGCATAAAAGTGTGTAATGTCACAAGGAACATTGATTTTGGCATTAGGGTCAAACCACTGCTCACTGAGAAATAGTACCAAGCGAATGTCTGAGAAGTACTCGGAAGAGTGATAAAGGCACTCTTATCTTGAAATGCAGACGGCACTGTGGACAGTGGAAACCGAGGACACTTTGACCGATTTCACCTAGAACAGAGGGGTTTGAAACTGCTGCTTGATGACTTGCTTCCCTTGCGCGACAGAGAGAAAAGAATGTTGGGAATGTGTTCATATTCTTTTTCGGGAAGAGGAAGAGATAATGCCTGGTCCTCACATGCTGGGGCCTGGGGTCTGTCTGATGAAGAAGTACTGCCACCTCTAGCAGAGCCCCAGGGGGCCTGATTCTTTAGTAAGCTCCATCCCCCTAGCTCCTCTGTGAGTTGGGTTGTGGTCACAGAAGTGTGTCCTCTGCTCTATGTCCATTACAGGAGACTTACTACCAATCTGACCTGCTTAAAGGCACACGGCGGTCAGCCATAGAGAAGATAATAGAAACAGGCATTAAGAAAGACTCAACTGTGGTAACAGCTTGATCCTCTGACTACAGACAGACAACCAAGGTAGTGTAGCTCCGGAGTATCCAAAGTATCAGTGGAACACATCAGTTTAAGGTTAAACATGCTTGTAAAGACTATGATTTTTGTAAATCAGGGTAGGAGTTTTTAGAAGTTTTAGGGATTCTTTGTAGAGCCAAACTGTTCATTGTAGTTTTGTGCATTGATTGCGTCACTAGTTCAAAAAACACTGGAAAGTTCCAGCGTTACCCTGGGAGCAGGAATGCAACTTCAGCAGGGGTTTAGTGACTTCATCAAGAGGCTTGGGCACCTGGAAAGCTGAGGTAGTCAGGTGAGTGGGTGTGGACACATGTGACTCCCTGGTTTGAAAAGCAGTTCGGATAAAAAGCAGAAAGTCTTGGTGTAAATAACCACCAGCTTGAAGTGGATGTCAACTCTATCAAATCAATTCAGAGTTGTTATGGGGAGACAGGGGCGTAGGTACAATTGGGAAAGATTGGTAGGGAGGAAAAGTGGGCAAAAAATACATTCATTGACAGTTTTAGCTGGTGTTGGAGCCATGTGGTGGAACCATCGTTGTTCCATATTATAAAAAAAACATAGCTCATTACTATGTTAAAAGGAACGTCAATGTATAATCAATTGTGTATGGCCATTGTGTGTATGAGTGTTTTTGTTCTTCTCACCGAACGGGAAGTGCCAATAGCAGATAAGTATAGCCATGGCTCACTTCTCAAGAGCTGTGGACATCTTGTCATGCCGATCTTCTCAGAATGGCTTGTGAGACATGTAGTCCTGCTTTGGATGGTAAGACAGTGGTCTGTACTGAGAGTGAATAGGCCTGAGTTTAGCCTTGAACAGGTTGTTGTATACGGCTCCAGGTAGGCAAATCATCAACTGTACAACAAATATACAATCTCTCTATGATCTTGGGTTATCACACTGACCTCAGTATTGAGTTCACTTGTCATTTATTGCATTGTGTTCAATGCAGAATAGAAGGACCTCAAAAGTTCCATGCCATGCCCGCAAACAGTTTCAATGATGCTAGGTCAGGCCAGTTCTCTCCTTGACTGACAATACACTTAAAACCAAAACCCTGGAATAGTTCATGTTTTGTGAATCCCAGATATGCCCCAGTTTCCTTTTCAATGACTGACACATAATACCTGGGGAAATAAATCTGGCCCACCTGGCTGTGTCTGATAAACTAAGAGCAGTTTGCCGAGGAGACAAACTCTACTGTTTCTGCCAGTCTTGCTTGCTTATTTGTGCAATGGACTGAAACTTAACTTGAAGGATAAACGTATATCCTTCAACATTTGTGGAAATCTTGCACTGATGCTGGTATAAGGATCGGCAATGGCATTAAAGAAGAGTTGTCATTCAGCAGCCCATCTTATCTAGAGACAGGTATAGTAGGAGGTGCATACATTTGCGTGTTTTACTTACTGATTGATGCATGGTGGAAATTGAGCAATATTCCACATTGTAACTAACAATGCTATTAGATGTTCTCTTATTTAAATGTATAAGTAGTGTTTTGTAACTTTCTAATGTTTTGGAGTAACTAGTTATCTTCATGTTAATAACTCATGCCAAACTGGGACCAGGGAGTACATTTGCTCACTATCGGCAAGTGTTTAAACTTTCTTTTGATGAGAAAATATAAATACTCCAGGAGCTGGTAATACAACGTCAATGACAGAGTGTTACCAGGTCCCAGCCAATTTAAATCAGTAGACCAAGAAGCATTCATCACTATAACCTACACCGTATGGCCAAAAGTATGTGGACACAATTACACCTATGAGCTTGTGGGACATCCCGTTCCAAAACTGTGGGAATTAATATGGAGTCGGCTCACAATAACAGCCACAATTCTTCTGGGAAGGCCTTCAACCTGTTTTTACATTGTCTCTCCGGAACTTTGTGCCCACTCAGCCAAAAGAGCATTTGTGAGGTCAAGCACTGATGTTGGACAAAAAGGTACGTCTCTCAATCACGGTTCCAATTCATCCCAAAGATGTTGACTGTGGATGAGGTCAGGGCTCCGTACATGACACCCGAGTTCCTCCACACCAACCTCATTGAACCATGTAATTTGGCCCCATCTTTCTGCACAGGGGCACAGTCATGCTTGAACAGAAAAGGGTCTTCCTCAAACTGTTGCCACAAGTTGGAAGCACCCAGTGGTATAAAACATTGATCATTAGGAAGACCCTTCGTCCTACCACATTCTCCTGGCATTCACTGTTATAAAAATGTACAATTGCCATCATAACACCAAACTCAAATTTGTCCATTATACTGCCAAATTGTAAAGCATGATCCCAAATGTGTCCATTATACTGCCAAATTGTAAAGCATGATCCCAAATGTGTCCATTATACTGCCAAATTGTAAAGCATGATCCCAAATGTGTCCATTATACTGCCAAATTGTAAAGCATGATCCCAAATGTGTCCATTATACTGCCAAATTGTAAAGCATGATCC
>JACXGK010002115.1:0-51261 GCA_016801125.1 Novumbra hubbsi | reverse complement strand
GCCAAGACTCCTGAAACACCAGCGCCACAAGTCACCAGAAAGCAACAGAGAGAGAGAGGAGGTGTGAGAAAAGACCAAAAGAGAGAGAGGGTGAGAGAGAAAATGTGAGCGTCAGTCGGACGGAAAGAGTCTGACAGAGAGTAAACTGAAAGGCTTGAACATGAAAGCTATGCCTGTTCCCTCTCACACCCAAACACGGACCCTTTCACAACACAGACACCTCTTCGTCATAACTAGGTCTTAATTAGCCAGCCACTCCTTCGGGATATTGTACACAAACACACACACATATACACATCCACACACATACACACTGTATATTTGCTGATGAGGCTAATGTCTACTTAGGGTGTGTGTTTTGTGTTTGCGTGAGAGATAAGAAAGGAATAAACACAGAGACAGAACGGACGACGGGTACAACTACCAATGGCACCTTATTCCCAACAGCAGTGCGATTATAACCGGGCCCCATTTGTATTCCGACAAAGTCTTTGTTTTGTCAATATCCCTCTGTTGCAATAGTTACAGTTTCTGAGAAATCCCGCGGAAAATTAACTTGGCTGTCTGTCCCGGGGAAACAGTAGACGTAATTTTTTTTGCAGTGACTGAGGAATAACGGGAGAAACATTGTTTTTTTTTTGCTTCACCAGTGCAAAGATTCGTTCGGCGAGTCTGTTGTTCTGAACACTAGTCAAGCCCTCCAACTCGTGTTGCTTCTCTATCACACTCCTGTACCCTGGTAGGCAAGGACGTCAATACATGTGTGGAAAGCTGACCAGCAGGGAGGGCTGTTACATCTAAATAGAAGGGTGGTTTGCGAGGGCCTTGTAGGTGGCGGACCCCCCCTCTTCACTCCCCGCTGTCATTTTACCTCAGATTTGTATCCGGCATCGACGAAGACGTCGGGAGACATCTTGTCGGTTGACTGCCGCTGCGAATTGTGTTATTTTGCGAAACTCCATCATACCCACCTTTGCTGCATCCCCCTGTAGTTTACAAAATAATCATCTGTCTGTGATCGGAAAAGATCAGGCTTGCTGGTCTGGACATCGGTGGAATTAAATGAAATGCTGTGAGGAAAAACTCTCCCAATTGTATCGCGGAACCGACAGGACCTTTATCTCCCTCCATCTCCCCCTGGCTCTTCCCCCCCCCCCCCACCCATCTCTCACCTCCCCTCTCCACACTCATGCTGTGTTTCTTCCTAATTGATACTAACCACTCGAGTCTATTAGTAAACATGGAGTCTAAGTCTGCAGGAGGGAACAAGATGGATGTGTGTCAAGAGGCTAGTGATCACGGCACTCCAGAACCCTCTTGATATCGTTTCCAGGTTTTCTCTTCTCCATCTCTTTAACGATTTCAAATAAAACAATATCACTCTCTAGCTCTCGCTCTCCCAAAACTCTCTCATCCTCTCTCTCTCGTCCTGTCTCTCCCTTACTCTCACTCTCAAATCCCTCCTCCTGTCTCCCTTTTGAAGACACCTCCTCTCTATCTTGACCACTCTCTCTCTCTCACTCTCTGCCTTTTCCCTCACACCTTTTTCTTGGTCTCTGACCACCTCAACTTTTTCGTACGGTAACGGGATAATTTATCAGCTGGTAGTCCTGCTGCGTCTACAACCAGGGTCTGCTTAAACGAACCTTTGTGAATACAAAGTGCCGCGTGCGTATGCGCGTGGGTGCGTGTGTGTGAGTTAGTGTTTTCCGACGGGTAACTCACACCTGCGAGTAATGAAGGTGAACATGATGGGGAATACATGTGACCAGTGGCTGTTTACACCAAGGCATCACACTCAACTCTCTTCAAAGCAGATTGGACACGATGTGTGTGTGTGTGTGCCTGTGTGTGCCTCTGTGCATGTGTGTGTATCAAAGTGTGAGCCTCACATTAACACATTAAGCTGGTATAGATTTATGTTGGTGAACTGTCTCCCCCCTATCCCAGTTTCCAAACCAACCGTCCCTCTTTACCAAACACTGTGTGTGTTAGTGTGTGTGTGTGCGTGTGTGTGTGTGTGTGAGGCTACAACCTTCCGGCACCGTCCAGCGCCGACAGGTATCAGTGTAAACAGTGACCGTTCACAACATGAGCAACGCGCCCCATTACGCCTGACTCATGACCGGTGCATGAGTCAAGGTTAGCCGGGTACCAGCCGAGTGCTACATCATGTTTTGTTGAACCAGGAGATGTGCCTTAACAGCGAAGGTGGGGACGTCCTCGCCAGCAGCAGCAGCTCTCCGGTACGTGGGTGTGAGAGACAGACTGACACCATCCGGGGCCCTGAGTCTCCCCTGCGTCCGGAGGCCCGTCCGGCGGTGCCGTAGCCGGGGATGATGGATACCGGGGAGGGCCGTCCTCCGTGTTGGATGAGATATCCCGTCACGGGTCAGAGGTCTCCTCGATGCTCAGCGTCTAGAGGTCACTCTTGTGTTTGGAAATGGTCGGTTCTACTAAATGTGCCTTACCTTGGTCTGCAAAGAATTGCTGCATTTCAAAAGGTACTAGCCTTGAACGGAAAATACATCTGATTGAAAACAGCTCCTCTATCCGTTCTACAGTTGCTATGCTGAAGCATGATTATTTCTGAAAAAGAACTTATGCATCTGATGTGACGTTCTTTCGTCTGAAGGGTCATGAATTAACCCCATTGTTGAGTTGCTGTAGAGGTTTTGTATGTTGGAAAAAAGGTGTTAAACAACCGTGGCTAATGCATGTAATCATCAAGGCTCACATTAAAGGCAAGCAACACTGGCTGCGGGACTGGAACGCAAGACAGCCCATGTGTTCTTACTTAACTGCATATAACAAAAGACAGAGAGCGTATACTGCACGCGTACTGTAACAGAATTCTTCAGCGAGGTGGCTAGCTAGCTAGAAGGCCTCAGGCTACTGCAATATAGCTAGTTAGGCGTAACCTTTGATGGGTTAGTATGAAAATAGGTATACAATGCTTCTCGTGCGAGATCAAGCTTATAGGAAATGTCAAGGTAAAGTCTGGTTAGCTCTGGAAGATGGTGAGGCCAGTCGTGGTCTTTGACGACACAATGTTCATAGCCTCCACAAGCAATCCGGCAAAGGAACATGGTTCTGTGGTGGTGTGTTATTACCTGTGGTGTGTTATTACCTGATAGAAATAATGGTTTATTAGGTCCACGGTGCCGAGTAAGGCTTTGAGTAAATCTGTCTCTCTGTGTGTTTCGATCCAATTGTCTGAGAATTTTATGAACTTGTGTTCACATTATATTTTATAGCTCAAGACCATGCATGAGAAAGAGAGAGAGAGAGAGAGAGAGAGAGAGAGAGAGGGAGGGAGGGAGGGAGGGAGGGAGGGAGAGAGGGAGAGAGGGGGAGAGAGCCTCCACAGTAAATACATTTAAATTAGTTGCCTCAGCCTTTTGTGCAGGGTTGGTGTGAAAGGATCGGTCCACACGGCTTGGATTGGTTCATTCAATCAGTGATATTCACATCTGACATAGGAGCGTACAGATCTTTTCTTTATGGAAAATGAATACATATAATATATGTATATATATATGGATTTTAATATGTGCTCTTTACCTTAGGTGTACCTACTCCCAGTTAAAGGCTGTTGCCAACAGAAATTTTGAAGAGCCACCGGAAAAGCCTTCCCTTATTTTCCCATCAACAACACGTAACCGACAGGACAAACACGAGCCATGTTGGGAAATAAGCCCCCCGTCCCTCGTTGGATGAGCCTGTGGGTCCGTTTGGTTTCTCCCACGGCTGGAAAGAAGAGACAAGTACAGTTCTGAGGGATAATATTTTCTCACATAACAAGGAGCTGACAGTGGATGGATACATTCCCCGACGGGAGTGATTGGACCGCCCGTGGCTCATGAGGGTGTTGTTAGACCCTGAGCTTAACGGGGACTGTTTGTTTGCGTTCTGGGTCGGGCGACAGGCCGATCGATGGAGGCAGTTTATTTGGCGAGTGAAGAGCCTCTGGTTAATACCTGTGGATACCGTAAATGTGTGTGTGTGTGTGTAGCAGGAGTATGTTGGAAGCAGGTGGAGGGTTCTACTGCTGCATGGATGGCTTCTGCTCTCATTACGAGCCCTTCTCTACGTGTCTCTGGAGGTCTGCCAGGCAGCTCCATTACGGTGGAACCGTGAATTTTCACAAGTGGTTGACGGGAGCCCAGTGGACCTGGAACAGAACTGCAAACGCTCCTGATCCTCTTCTGGAATATCTGCAAATGGGCGTTGGATCTCCTGCACTTGAACCGAAACAGAACCCGGTACAAGAACCCAGTACCAGAACCCAGTACCAATACACAGTACCAGAATCCAGTACCAGACCGCAGTACATGAACACAGTACCTTAACACAGTACTAGATTATACATGTACCATCAACATTTTTTATAGTCAACCTTTCCACGGCCAACTGAAATAATGTGTTTAGTATGTTGGTTGAATCTATGGAGTGTGGAAACATGAAATGTACCATAGATCTCTTATGAAACAATGGTTTTAGATTACGCAGAAGCATTAGTTCCGGGGCTTTGGACAAAATGCTGAAATATCTTCTTCTTTGGATGTGGACCGGATGTTGTGGCCCATGGAGTTTCCACTTTGTAAAGAAGCAGGGGCGGGGCTCATCGTAAAAAAAAAACAAACGAGCACGTCTCTCGATTACTCCGGAGAAAAGCGTTGGCTGAACTGCCCACACGGCTGACGTGATCTGGAAAAGCCCCCCCCCCCCCAACGGGCGATTGGAGGAGGGCACGCGAGAGGGAGACACGGCTATCTGGCGAGGAGGCTATTAGAGACGTAATGGAGACATGTTGAGTGTGACAGCAGCGGCCCGAGAGGACGGCTCTATAGTGACATTTATGCCCCGATTCATTAATGGAGATGTCACATAGCGAAAGCATATACTTAACTCGACCCTTGGTCTCAGCGGGAATACACTGCGCTTGACCTTTCCCTTTCTTATCCGTCCTCATCTCTTTCTTCCCTCTAACCCCCCCGCCCCCCTCCCGAGCGACCCTTTTTGTCCACCTCCGCCCGCTCCAGCCCCTCCGTCCTCTCGGTCCGCCAACTTGGACTTGGACGGCCGCTCCTGGAAGGCTTGACGCCATCGGCACCTCGTTGGCAGTGTCTCGACCGCTTAACGAGTCCGGCCGGTGCGTCTCGCTCAGTCGCGTCTCGCCATTAACCTCCGGGTGAAACCATGACCTCCGACCTCCGACCCCCGCCATTGCCACCACCCTTCCGCGGACGGCCTCTGGAGACCTTTTCATGTTCCTCGCCTCCCTCATCAACTCCTCTTCATCCGCTTCAGGATTGGCCGAGTCACTGCCCTCCTCAGGAGAACCACCACACTCCAAACGGATCCTATCCTATTTAAACTCTAATCCCTCTTTTAAACTGGACAAAACTAATGCGTTGGTGTGACTGACTCTGTTTTGTTTTTCCTGTCCGCGTTTCTTACGCTTGGTTAACCCGGTGGGAGCAGTTGGCATTGGCTGGATTAGCATTTGCCACCTCGCTCAGAGTCACACCTACAGTCTGAGTTTTGCGTTGTGTCTATAGAACTGGAATAAAAAGAAAAGCAGCAACGTTCTGTTCAAACTTGTGCTACCCTGCAAACAAAACAGACGACTTTCAACCCCTGAGAAATGCTCAAAGAAAACCAAGACAAAAATGCTAAAATACCCGCTAACAATAAAAAAAACTACACCCGTTTATTTGAGGAAATCTGCATCCTGTCCCAAGACCGTATTCCATCATCTTACCTACTCACCACCCAATGTCAACAGTTGTATGTCAACAGTGTGTGGATTTGAGTGTATGTGCATTTATATATGTTGTCTTCCACTACAAGCCACACTACAGTAACATGTGTATGTGCAATGTACTTATCTCTCACCAGGGACTCATGTCAATATCCATTTGTTTTCTTTTATTAAATACATTTTCTGCCTTCTCCCGCAGTGGTTGAGATCAGTTCCGGTTTCGCCACCAGTTGTTGTTCCTACGTTCTGTTTGTAGCAGAAGAATGCGATGGCTTACTAGACCCGAACTGGGAAAAACCTGTTAGCTGTACAGAAAAGCTGTTCGTAAATTGCCTTTACCTGAACACGAATTGAACCCAGGTTAAGATGTCACAGTCGTGACAAACATCGGAATGAGGAAAGGAAGCTGGAAGCTTCTGGAAGCTTTTTTCTTTACTGTTGGCCTCAGTTGTAAGGCTATATTTTGAGGCATATTTCATATGCTCAAGGGGAGTTCCCTAGACTGGTTGATAGTAACAAAATGTCACAATAATTTCATTCAACTGACAGGAATTATACTAATGATATTTATTCTAAAACAAACGTAAGAAATATTCTTCATTGAAGGATGCAAACTGATAAGTAACTAAACGCAAAATCCAAACGATAACGATGAAAGTAGAACTGCATTCCTTCTGGAACAAAAAAGGGGGACACTGGTTTGTTTTTCTTTTCCGTAATAAGTTGTTATTGTTTTTGTTTGACGTACATCCACTCAATTTATACACAACAATATATTTTCATTTCTGCTTGATAAAAATACAGGAAATCATGCAAATATAACACTTTTATTTCTCTCAAATCTTCTCTTCTTCTTGAACGTTCTATATTGTCAATGATTTCATAATTACAGGTTTTCATTGCACATACCCCACCTTTCCAGAAAATGTCTGGTTCCCCAATCCCATTATTTAAATACTTGTCCCACTATCCCCATCTCAAATAAACATATTTGATACAGAACAAGCTTGTTGTATAAAAACAGTCAGAGGTTCTTTTTTTGTACAAAATTCACAGATTGTTTTGTTTTTTTTCTCCTTCATTTTCACTTCGCTGAATGTCCATTTCTATGTCTGAACTGGCAACCGAACCATCTCAAAATTACATGACAAATGAATAATAATAAAAGAAAATACATCAATAAATAGATAAATAAAGAATAAAAATAGCTACATATGCTGAGGTGCATTCATAATGGTTTTTAGCACAGTTCAATAAATATAATATCATCATACCCTTCTGACCGATTACTGTATGAACCATCATTCCATCAAGAAACCAGAAGCAGATAGACCCCGCCCAAAATGCAGATTCAGATGTGACTCCTCCCCCTAATGCTTGGGGTAAACCTATGGTGGTTCGGTGGGTGGTGTCCTATTTTTGCACCCATCACAGCACCCTTCCAATGCCATTTACATCCTCTGTTAAACATACCACGTATACCATGAATTAAACATTGACAGTGTAAATGACAAAAGGCAAAAGCGGGTGAGGAGGACCAGGATTATAAAAAGAACCGCTCGGACAACACAGCCATATTATATTTGTGTGTGTGTGTCAGTCGGGTAATCTCACTAGATGACCTCAGCTCTACTCCTTGACTGCTGATTAATTAACCAGTCTACCGTGGCATAACTGGAGCAATGAAAAGGATGTTTGTTTATCAATCTATAACCTGACATTTCTAGGCGTGTGTGTGTGTGTGTGTGTGTGTGCGTCAGCCACTAGGTGTGTGTGAATGTCACTGATGCTATTCTGCTTTCGTAGCTTGTGGTTACAGCACAGCCACCACAACTTTCACACACACACACACACACACACCTCCCCCTCTTCTTCCATCATGCCCAACCTCTCCATCCATCCTGCTCCCCCTCTCCTTCCGTCCTCCCCCTCACCCCTTGATGGTTGCAGCCATAGCCCAGAGCCCATTAGTTGATATGCACGGCCGGCCTGGGAGTGATGATACGGCTGGATTTGTCCCCCCGTTTTTCCTCCTTGCATTTCTTCTCTTCGATTCTCTCTCAACCACTGTGTCTCTCTCTCTCTCTGTCTCTCCTCCTCTCTCTCCCGTTCGCTCGCGTTTTCTCTTTCTGTCTCCCCCTTTCTCTCTGCAGACAGCCAGACAATCAGTCAAAAAGGCAGTAGGGTGGCAGGTGGAAGCACCCGGGAATGGACCGGGGCACGACAAGGCCTTTGGAAGGTAGGAGGTGATGGAGTAGGTGATGGAGAGGGTGATGGGGGCGGTGGGGTCTGTAATGTAGACAGATGGACCACGTGACGGCAGGAGGAGAGTAAGACAGGATGGAGGGAACGAAATGTTGCCAGGTTCTCCTCTGTGTACTCTTCATTCCTCCATAGAGCAGCCTCAGGACCTCCAGAAAACATAGAACATCAGTAGAAACCCCTCTCAAACCCTCTCTCTCTGGGGCCACCGGGAGTAGTTGGCCTGAATCCTGGAACCGCCGGGGGTCCCCAGGGAACCACCGGCATAGAAGACGAGTCAAACAGGATTAGCCAGAGGAGGTGATATGAACGGGATTAGCCAGAGGAGGCGATCCAAACGGGATTAGCCAGAGGAGGCGATCCGAACGGGATTAGCCAGAGGAGGGGATCGAGGACACAAATGAAAGGGTTCATTGTTGGACGCAAATATAGATTGGGGTTTATGAAGACTGACAAGGAGAAACATAAAAAAAGACGCATAGCGCAGTGTGAGAAAGGATCAAATGAAGATGGATAGAGCAGTGTGAGAAAGGATGAAATAAAGATGGATAGAGCAGCATGGGAAAGGGTGGATTACAGAAAGATACTGTGAAGCAGCATGAGAGGATTTCAGGTTATTCAATAAATCTGATGGATACTGGTCCATGAAAAGGTAAAGCACGTTTTTGTAAACATGACAAAGTAAAAATGTAATCATTTTAATAGTATATATATAAATATATTTATATAATGTAATCATTGAATAATAATGGTCTGAATAGTTTATTTACATTGTGAACATTAATCAGCCCCTCCTTTGACCTCTTAGCAACATACAGGTGACTGTGAGAGCATTCAATCACTGTCTGTGTATCTGTGTGTGTGTGTTACGTTCATTAGGCCAGTCTAGCTAAGTGGGTTTTGAAACCGTTACAGGGAGGAGTGGAGGGATAATTGATTAATAGAACACACACCCAGCCACACACACGGCGACACACACACACACCCCCAAACACATACGTCAGCACACACAATGGCAGTTCCGGATACAAAACATCCCGTTGCTTAAAAGCTATGACAATACCCCTGTGCACTAAAAAGCCACAGGGATTCACTGCCATTTCTGTACTGAGGGAGAGAGTGAGAGAGAGAGAGAGAGAGAGAGAAAAACAGACAGAGAGAGAAAGAGGGAGCGAGAGAGAGAGAGAAAGAGAGATGGAGAGAACAGACAGATAAATAGAGAGATGGAGAGAACAGGCAGATAAATAAAGAGATGGACAGAACAGATAGATAAATAGAGAGATGGAGAGAACAGACGGATAAATAGAGAAGAAATCTTAGAGGAAGCAATGATCAAACCACTTAAAGAAAGTCTAATTCCATGGGTTTTCTAAACGCCTGTCTCTTCCCTCCCTTCGTCTCACTGCCTCTTCTCCTCTCGCTATCTTCCACCATCTCTTTCCCACTTTTCTCCATATTTCCTCTCATATCTCAGCCAGAGCACATATTCACTGCGAATGCCTCACTAAGTGTAACATTATGCCCCAGAGCGATACAAATCCTTTCTCCTCTCTTCCAGAACATATTTCATAATATGGTAATATCCTCTCTCTTCTGCGTTTGTTCACAAGGCCTCTAACTTTGTTTCCCCGTCTCCTTCTCTATGTGTCTTCCTGTCTAGATTCTAACTTTGTTTCCCTGTCTCTTTCTCTATGTGTCTTCCTGTCTAGATTCTAACTTTGTTTCCCCATCTCCTTCTCTATGTGTCTTCCTGTCTAGATTTATTTACATACATTTTTCTCTGCCTCTTTCACCTCCTTATCCCTTCATCCTGCTCTCTCCTCACCCTTTTCTCACTCCCTGCATCATCCCTTACATTTCCTCCGGACCGGGTCAGAAAAGCTTTGTTGCTTTTTCCTCTCACCTATCTCACAACTGTCTCTACCTCCATCACACGCTCCTTCTCCACAATCTGTGCATGCCTCCTTTTCCTCCACGGTATTGAAACGTTGTGCCTCGGTAGATAGACCCCCTCTATCCCACTCCTTCCCTTACCTCCATCTCTCTCTAGAGGTCTCGGTAGCTACTCGGTTATTCTTATCTCTCAATGGGTCTCAGTAGCTAGCTGTTGATGTGTTATCTCTCGCGGAATTGGTCGGCAGCAGCTGGATGGGGTTTTTCTCCTCCCTCTCAACGGTAGTTCTCTGTAGCTAGCTGGTACGCTGCAGGGTGAGATGCTATTGTAAGGCTGGGGGACCGAGGGAGAGAGAACCAAGAAACGTGTGCTGTAGTCACCAATCGTAGCACCAGTGTTTCAACAATAGCCAACGGCGCCGCTATCCCACTCCGCGAGGCCGGAACAACGGTCTTCAGGGCCTTGTGGTCTATGCTCTTCCGTCAAAAGTGTTGTATAAGACTTTCATTTGACATTTGTCTGCTGTGAGGCAAGCAAAAATAGTGGGCTAAATAGTTTAAAGGGGTTTGTCTGTCTGTGTTTCGTCTGAGCACTCCAACTCCAGCCCTCTCCTTCTTGGTTTCTCCCTCTCCCTGTCTCCTCTCTGATTCTCCTTCCACCCCGTTCTCCTCTCTATCTCCCCGCAGCCCCCGTCTCTCGTCACTCCTCTAACTCCAGCCCTCTCCTCCTTGGTTTCTCCCTCTCCCTGTCTCCTCTCTGATTCTCCTTCCACCCCGTTCTCCTCTCTATCTCCCCGCAGCCCCGTCTCTCGTCACTCCTCTAACTCCAGCCCTCACCTCCTTGGTTTCTCTCTCTCCCTCCTTCTCCCTACCGCCAGTCCCCTCTCTTCATCTCTCTCATCTATCCTTTACATTTATCTCTTACCCTCTCTCCTTTTCTCTCTCATGCCTCCCTCCCTTCTTTCTTGCCTAGAGGTCATTAAAAGAGAGACCAGAGCCGTATATCCTCCCACACAACCACCATGGGTTAATGCCTGATGTTGTTCTTCAAACACATATGCATGTGTGCCTACACACACTCTTGAGAACACACACACACACACACCAGAAAGGCAATTAAGGTATGCCTGAGTTCTTACACAAACCACCTACAGTAACCCATCACGGCTCCAAACATGGAGTGTTGCGTGACCGATCGCTCGGCAACCCAGGCCACAGTGTGACATCGCTCTCGGGCCTCTGACCCCGCCTCCTTCGCGCCGGATTGGACCACAACCTAATCCACTCCCTCCCTGAAATGGAACACGGGAAATGTCTCCCGTTTCGTCTAGACGTATTTTGGGGTTCGTGTTACCGCAGGGCTGCGTTGATGCAGCGTAGGGAAGAACCCACACTATTCCCGCAGATGGCATTTTTCCGGGCATGTCGTTGTCGTTTGACCTTGTGATTTGAATGGAACTTTTTTTATATTTTAACTCTCCCATGGAATAGGAGGCGATGGAAAGCGAGAGAAAGACAGTAATGTCTTTAAACATATCATTGAATATTCCAGAACTGCTTGAAATTTATAATTTAATAAATATTGTAAAATGTTTGGAGGGTTGATCAAAATGAGAACAGAATGGAAGTGCATCCTATATGCTTCAGCTCAGATGGATAACATATATGACTATATAGTTATTTATGTAGTATTCAAATGATCTGCCAAATGTTTAATGTTTCCTGACGACTCCATTTGGAGCAGCTAATGCGTGTGCAACGGCACATAGGGATCCTGGTAACTGTGCCACAACCAGATACAAACCTGATGGGTTAAAGTCAGAGATCTAGTCAGAGTTCACTCCAGTGGGTCTAGAACACCCATCTATGTGGTATCGTGAGATATCTGTATCCACAGTGGGGTTGGGAGGGTTTTAAAAGCTTTATTGATTATCTTCTTATATATATTTGTGGACGGCATATTTCTTGGAGTAGATATGCCGCTCTCCGATCTTCCTATTTAGCAATTTTATTATTCATTATTCATCTATTCATCACTCTTTACTCTCTATTCATCACTCTTCACTCTACTTTCATCACTTTTCACTCTCTATTCATCACTCTTCACTCTCTATTCATCACTCTTCACTCTACTTTCATCACGCTTCACTCTACTTTCATCACTCTTCACTCTCTATTCATCACTCTTCACTCTACTTTCATCACTCTTCACTCTACTTTCATCACTCTTCATTCTACTTTCATCACTCTTCACTCTCTATTCATCACTCCTCACTCTACTTTCATCCCTTTTCACTCTACTTTCATCACTCTTCACCCTCTATTCATCACTCTTCACCCTCTATTCATCACTCTTCACTCTCTATTCATCACTCTTTACTCTCTATTCATCACTCTTCACTCTCTATTCTTCCCATTTGGAATGTGACTGAAGCGGGGGTTAGGGTTAGCGGACAATGCTAGCTGCGACAGTATGAGTCAACACGCAGCGCTAGTGCCCAGAGATGCTACACCTGGGAGAGGGTTGGGCTGTGGGAGTACAGCGGAAAAGAACTGCGTGACAGAGTGTTTATGTGTGTGCGTCGGCCATTGTTGTGTGTGTCTGTGTTTGTGTGTCTTGGGGACTAGGTTATATAACTCAGAAGGGTCTGTTCCTTTTTAATGAGGCAATTATGTCTGTCTGTTTTACTGCGTGTGTGGGTGTGTGTGCGTGTGTTTGTGTCTGTAAAGCTTTTTAATTAATCTGCTTTCTATCTGCAGGCTCTTCCAATATGTAAGCCAGCTCACTGGAACCCATTGGAACTCACACAAACATGCTCCATCCGAACACTGGCTGTCTTTTTATTTCCAAGGCCCGCTGAAGCGGAACTAATCCATCCCTCACCAGTGGCTCTTTCACAGTAAGGTCGGACCAGCTTCCAGCCCAGGTTAGGCACGAGCCGCCTGAACGCCGGGAAGCGCCTCGAAAAACGGTCATTAGCAAACAGCTTGAGCTCGAGTTAAAAGTCTACTCCAGCCGTGGAGGTGCCAACCACTCATTTGTTCAATGCTACGCTAAACCCTGACCCTAACCACTTGGGCTAAACGCCTAAACTTAACCCAACCCTTAAATTCTCATATCTGCGTGCACTCTCACACCAGTGGGTTTTTTCTACACCAATAGCTGAATACGAGCACGTGCCTTCAGTTCACTCACAGACCCGTATTTTTCTCTGGATAAGTGTTAAAGACTGTTGTGAGTCCATGAGAACTTGTTGTACTGTCAGTCTACCCCCACACACACACACACGCACATACATTCTGTACAATCCAACACGATTCATAGCAAAAGGGCATTACTGACAATGGAGAAGTTTGACAAGTATGTAATCAGTCCTTCAACATCAAGCTCAAAAGGAACATTCGTGCGTGAGCGTGAGCGTGAGCGTGAGTGTGTGTGTGTGTGTGCGCCTGCATGCTTGCTTGTGTATTCATGTTCACACACACACACCATGTCAGGTTTCCCTCAGAGTCTTGGTTCTGAGACTGGCAATAGGAAGTCTGATGGCTCGTAAATCTATTCAAAAGGGTATGTGAGCACATTCACCAACTTCAATTTCCCATGTTTGTGTACAGTTAAATATACTCATACATTTCAGTCAACAAAGTCCATTGCACTTCTGTGGAAACAAACAACAGAAGCGAATTCAACGTCACACCCCTAAAAAACAAACGATCACAGCGTTGGGTCTGGTTGCACCAGCTGACCGTGACAAGACGGTTTCTAGCGAATGCTAGGCGTTGCAAAGTTCCACTTTGTGATCGTAGTTGTCGCCTGTTTCTCCATCTGAATACGGGACTCATCGTTGCTAAGGCCAGGGCTGGCATTGCACGATCATGAAACGTCGAGCATCATTCCTGCTAGGTAGCACCGGTTAATATCCGACACCATCCTCGTGGTGTTTCTAAGGTGTGCAAAGCACACCGCTTTCCACATCATTCATCTTTTCTTAGATGTTATATTTCCAACAAGTAGATGGAGCCATGGGGAGGAACTGTTGTTTCAAGGTCTTCCACTCAATGATATGCAAAACGTTTTCGTACCTTTGAAGGCACGTAGGCAGGGAAGGAGAACATTTTCCCGGGTAAATTCAGTCCTTTCAACCAAATAGAAAACTTGTCTGAACATGTATGTTTTAAAAAAGAAATTCTTTGTGAATCTACTTTGTTTGATTCCTTTTAACATACAGCTCTGGAGAAAAAAAAATAAGAGACCACTGCGCATTTCTTTTTTCTGCCAGAGAAGTTGCGTTAAGTTAAGTTTTGAGAGAGGAACAGAAAGCCTCAATTTAAGAGACCCCAGGAAACCGAACCCTTCACTCAATACTATCCATATCAAATCATTCGGGAAGAAAAGAAAAGGTGTCAGTGGTCTCTTACGTTTTCACAGATCTGTACATCCGGCCCAGCCAACCAGTGCTGTCGGTAGCTCATCTTTACGCACGCTTCACCGGCCACGGGAAGGTTTTCCCATTATGCCTTTGACTGTAGTATTCACCTACTGTATACACTGATCCCATCTATCATTAGACTGATCACACTCACATTTAGCAGGGAATATAAGCAACATAAACCAGGGTACCAACTGGTGCCATCAGCCCCTTATTAAACACGCGCTCTAGATGAAACATGTTAATTAAACGGAACCGCAGGAAAACAACGCTCACACACTTTTCTTGGCAGACGCTCGGTTCTATAGTTCACATCCGCGCTGCCTTGTTCTCCTTGTGTTTCTGTGGAACTTATAAGGACATGTGTGTGTGTGTGTGTGTGTGTGTAAACAGCAGAGCCAGAACTACTCTGTCCGTTTTTGTGTCTCTGTGTACGTGTGAAATGGTGTGGGTGCACGTATCCTATGTGTTGTTGCGTGTGGGTTTGTCAGTGGGCGTGTGTGTATGTGGATATGTGTGGGATGTTCCGTGTGTGTGTGTGTGTGTGTGTGTGTATCATCACATTTGCATTTGTTCATTGTTCGTCGTGTATCTAGAATCGATATAAACACGTATATATTTGTTTTTCAATATATAGTTTGCTGGTCGTGTGTGGAATTTGTCACAGTTGCTCTCCGGTATTTAAATCCACCAGTGTGGTGTGTATCTGTGTTTATGCATGTTGGCATGTGTGTGCAGTAGCATTTGTTTTTTATACTGTAATAGTAACATTCCCCCTGGTATAGGTGCTCCTTATGACATTGCATCTCAACCGTATGGATCCAAGTTTAATTAAATGAGTACAAAGAGACGCCATTATGGTTCCCTGGGAGCCATTTCGTGCATCCAGATTCATGGAAAGAGCTTTCGTTTGAGAGCAACTGTAAATCCACAGAGAGGCAATCAGGCTTTTTTTTCTCCCATTTTGTACTGCAACTATTGATTTGTGTTTTTAATAACCTTTAAAGCTACACTTAGAATTTTGACAAAATGTATTCGCTTGAACAATCAATGGGTTATATATCAAGAACGGAAATATACTAACTTCATGTAAAAAAAATTGTGAATAAACTAACGCAACAAAACTGAACCTCCCCAAACAACAAACAATAAACGAAACCAAACAATAAAAACTAAGAAGAATCTACAATGCAATAAACCCCCCACGAAGAATGCTTTGGGGGAAGAAAAAGTCATATGCAAATGTTGGTACACACACAAACACTTTGTTCTTGTCTCTGATTACCCTAGCTACCAACTTATTACTGAGCAAAGAATTGCTACATAGAACAAAACTAAAAGTTATATTCAAGAGGGAGCGAGAGTTAAGACTAGAGGCCGGGAACAAGTATTGGCCTGATGTGGAGCCTCTATTTGATAAGGAATTGATTGGCGAGAAACGCCTGGTTTGTTAACTTGCAAGTATGTAATACTTCAAAACAGCACTATTCATAAATCACTGCTCTAGTTTTAGGAACTATCCTCGATGACGCACAGCGATGTGTTTAAAGTTTGCAGAATAGTTGACGATATGAAACAGTAAGTGTGGAGCAAAAACACCTCAATGGCTCTTCCTGAAGGTTTGAAAAACCTTGTTCTGACCAACGCGTACTGAACCCCAGTCCCCAAGGACAAAAAGGCATACATTGTTGAAGACCAGACTTCTGTGACCTCTTTGCCTTTTTTAGACAAATGAGGAGGAAATAGTGAGTAGAGAAGGAGAAATAGGAGAGGGACAAATTAGTTTTCCCCAGGAGCCCAAAGGACGAGGAGCAATGTTTGTTCTCCATCACGGGACCAATTAAAACATATTGAAACCCCGTGGTTTAACATGGGCACAATGCAATACACACGACACATCGATTCGGCAGGTTTTTGTTTTTCAAGTGGAAGTCTACAGACTGCACAGAAATAATCACTGTATTACCGAGAAGACTCGACGTCTACGCGCATTTAGGATGACTAATACGCATTGTAATTTCACTTGTAACACACTTAGATATGAGTTATGAGGGAACAGTGGCCGCCCTGGGAGTAATAAGGAGGAAGTTAGCCATGTCTATCCCGCGCTAATGCCGTTATTACTGATGGCTAGAGACCCTGGAGAGGCCCAGACCGGAGGTCGTGTTATTTATTATCACACAGGAATTTCTTTCTCGGTTCGTTGAAAGGTTGCAGGTAAATGCCTTCAACAGAGCGATCCAGTCAGTCTCATTGTGCCGTGCGTCCTGCAGGCTAATTCAATGGAACGAGAAACCGAGGAAGGGCTTTTTTGGGAGGTGGAGGTTGTCAAAGGTTTCGTCCGTCGGCCCCAATCGGGTTTTATGGATGCTCTCCTGTTTCTGTATCACTATGGTGGCGTGGCCAGGCGTGGCTCGGAGTTCTGGGGGGGATTTGTTGAGTGTCTGGGGTAGGCTTGTGCAGGCATTAAAAAAGAAAAATAAGAGGTTGTTGAAATGAGGATCATATTGAAAGTACCAACATGAAGTTGATCACACCTGATCTGCACCCAAACAAAACAGCGGAGGAAAAACGGGAGCATATTTCTTGAGGCCTTGGGAATCGGGAACCAATTTTCTCTTCCGTGGGAGTATGTCATAGATAAACAAGGCCACATCGCCCATGAATATCTGAAGTTAGTGGATTTGTTTTTGTCAGATCATTAAAAGTGAGGAAATATAATCATGGCTAGACTGAGAGAGATGTGGAATATGAGAGAGGTGGAGAATGAGAGAGGTGGAGAGAGAGAGAGAAAGAAAGGTGGAGAAAGAGAGAGAGATGTGGAGAAAGCGAGAGGTCGAGAAAGAGAGAGGTGGAGAATGAGAGAGGTGGAGAGAGAGAGAAAGAGAGGTGGAGAAAGAGAGAGAGAGGTGGAGAGGGGGAAGAAGGTGGGCGGAAGTTAGGGGAAATGAGAGCGACAGAGAGAGGGAGAGAGACAGTGCAGCGTTTCAATCAACCCTTCAATCTGGCAGAGTTAATAATATCAGCATCTCAGCATGGTTCCCACGACCCCGCCTCATTGTCCCTGACATCTGGCACGGGGCCCAAACTGCACCCTAACCCCCGATGTAGTGCGCCGCACCCCCTGTGGGGGGACCCACCCGCCCCCGGGCAAGGGAGGCTCACGGAGCGCAAGAACAGTCCCATTCGGGACGCGGACAGTCCTCTGAAAATGACTCATTCATTTTGACCATTAAGGGGGACAAGGGCAGAGGGTAGGGAGAGTGATGACACAACTGGAACGGCGGGATCATTAATTACATGTTTTGTGTGTGTGTGTATGGGGGGAGGGTTACTATATTAGCCAGCTAAAGTGACAGTGCAGAAATGTGTGTGAGTGAGCGTAGAAGGGGACGTAGAAGGGGACTGAGTGAATAGTCAGAACTAAAGTAGGGCCAGGACTCGATTACTATGACGCATTTGGCTGAATCCCACACAAAGTATTATGTACAGAACATTGCTGTGTTTGAATCTAATAAACCGTCTACTGCCGTCAAGTGAGCCTAGACGCCGGCCGTCCTGAGAGGTTGCGAGACGCTGTGTAATAATCTCATTACGACCAATCAAATGAGCCCTGTCATCCAAACAATTGTGGAAATAAAAAAAAGAATAATATTCCCAGCGGCTCATTCTCAATGTGACCTAAGATCTCTTCCCTTACGTGTGAATATGGACCAGAGCCATGGCCTAGGAAGTCTACCATAGGTTGTTATCTTAACACAATGTATAGTGTTAAACATTTACCTCCTTAAATCTTCTGCTCTGGTACATCATAGTGTTTAATTTCTCTTCTACGGCCTTTCATTAGACAACTATTTCTCTCTTTTGGTCTGAAACAAAACCATGCTCCATGTTAACGTTAAACTTACTAAACATCAGCATATGCCAACTACTTTAAATTTGGCTCTAACTTTAGGAAATGTGTGAGTGGCTGCGTGTTTGTGCTCTTCTAGGAGCTTTACCTTGACACGGACATGCTTTTATTACCTACGTCGACGAGGTTCTCTCGTTCTCTCTCTCCTAACCTACCCTAAAGTGTTTTTTGCATGACTAGCACTATTGAAATGCTAATTTAAATATTCCCTTGAAGGAAGCTTTGCCTTCTTTAGGAGAAGAAAATGTTGCTCTACCTGTAACTAAGAAATTGGGATGGGGCAGCAAGTCAGTCCAGAAATTGGCTTACTTCACAGTCATCTTTTTGGCCTACACACACAGTAAGCTGTGTGTGTGTGTGCGTGCGAACGTCCGTTTCTCCTTGCTTGCTTTGTAAGTGCAATGTGTCTGCTCAATCCACATAGTTGATTTGGAAGTAGGCGAGATGAAGGACAGAAACATGCGGGAGAGACAGACAGCTGCCACACTCCGTGAGGCACGAGTAGGTGGCTCCAGCGCGACCCGGCTAAACACAGAGAGAGACGCCAGGGCCTAGTGCCTGCCAACTACACACACACACATACACACTCATGCCTCCTCCCACATCCTTGCAAACATCCCACTTTCCATCCCCGTCGCCCCCCCCCCCCCCCCCCCCCCCCCCCCCCCCCCCCCCCCAATCATCCCTCGCCGCGGAAGAGCAAGCGAGAAACAGAAGAGGAACGCGTCGAGCCCAATTCACACGAGAGACAAGCGCTGCTAATTCCTCGCCCTCGTCCCGTTATCACACCGAACGGCGCCGCCGCGAGAGAAGCAGGTGGCTGGCCGAAGACGAGGGAACGACGGCCCGCGTCCCAAACGGCATCACATCCCCTACGCACAATGACAATTTAGACCGGGGGGGCCCGAGGGCAAACCTACAGCCACTGGACACGTGTAGGGCACTAGCTAGGGGACAGGGCGCCACTTGAGGACGCGAGCCGGCTGTTTAGTGAATGAATGGAGTATTGATGGGATTATGAGTGGGACTGTCGAAGGGACCAGGGTTTAAGCCGAGTAATGCTGGTGCTTGTAGCGAGATAGGTTGTAATGAGCTACAGCCTCTGCAGTCATGACTGAATGACTCATCAGCCGGGCCCTTGTCTGTCTCCGGTAGCCCACCAGAACCGACGGGCCGGATAGAACCGGTTTGATTTCCTGGCATTTCCCTAAAATGGTACGAAATGAATCTGATCCACTACGAAATTCAGAGTAGAGCCATTTTTGATCCCAGTGTGGAATTGGAATCTCTAGAGCATCCATATTTCCACTGCGGAAATGTAGAACCTGTACAGAACCACTATGGAACCAAATATGGAACCACTATAGAACCATTGTATATCTGTGGAACAAGTTCAAAAACCCTTGTAGAATTGCTAAACCACAAATCCATTCTGGAACTGTAGAAAAACCCCACAACCCGTGTCATGCTGCTACTATTACAACTACTACACAATGTCTCTCCTACAATTTGTACTAATGTCCTCCAACACCCTCAGCTGATCTACCCTGGTATGAGATATAGAACGAGAAGACAGATGATGTTAAAAAAGAGACCAGGAAGACCACATGGGAGTTCAGAATGGTTTCCGGTACACAACTACTACTTCCTGAAGAGTCTTGGGAATTATTATAATCACTGTCTTCATCTTCTGTATGTCTTCCTCTGAATTGCTCATCCTCGTCTCTCACAGCTTCTGCTGAGCTGAAACACCTTTCCAGTAGTCAAGGATGTCGTGGAGGTCCTCATCCTTTGCAAACTGAACCTTCTTCCGCAAGGCGTGGCCAGCGGCAATGTATGAGGCCTCCTCGCGAGGATCACGGGGACTCTTTTTGTACGGCCGGAACCTCTCCCAGATCCTCAAGGTGTTCTCTGAGGAGTATTCTGGGCTGGAGGAGTAGCCGGAGTAGTTTTGGTGACGGGAGGGAGAGAGCTGGGAGTAGGCGGCAGGGTCCCTCTTGGTACGTCCCAGGGGTTTAAGAAAGGAGGCCTTCTGGGATGCGGAGGGAGAAGGGGAGTCGTTTGCCCCCTCGTAGTACAGCGCGGGGAAGGAGTGCCGGTGCTCTGAGCAATGGTAATCTGGATGGACTTTAAGATGATGCTGTTGTTGCTTACCCGAATTGCCACCTCCCCCACCTCCGCCTCCTACTCCGCAACCTACCCCTCCTCCATTGACATTCATCCCACCGCCATTTACGCCGCCTCCCATTACATTGCCACCACCACAACCCATCCCGTTTCCACCACCACAACCCCCTCCCGTGCCACCTCCATTTCCACCCACCAGAGGGAGCCTCTCCATGGTCTCCCCGCACCCAGCCGGGCTACCTTTCTCCGGGTACGGCGGGCAAGAGTTGGGACCAGGGCTGCGGGGCTCTGGCACATCAAGACTGAAGACCCGGGTGTTCTTCATGGAGCCCCCGGCCAAGGACACGCTACATCGGTTCTTTCCAGCGCCAATAACCACCACTCCCGTGTCACTCAGCTGCCTCTGTAGTGGACGGACGGCGTTCGCTGGGGGAGGGTCCCTGTAAGGTGGAGAGAGAAACCCCCCTCCGCTAATGCCTGGGCGCTCTGACAGAGGCATGACAAGAGGGACAGGAGTCATCGCGGGAGGAGCGTAGGGGGCATGGATTTTGGGGGAGGAGGCAAGAACCTGGCAGGTGTCGGCGACGCCTTGGGAGACGGGGAGGAGGTTGCGAGACAGGGAGGTGATACAGGCAGGTGGCGGGGAAGCCGGGTTGTCGCCAGATGTCGTCGCGGCAACAAGGGTGTCCAGTTTGAGGGCGTCGATGCAGTTGTTAATGATCTGGTTGACTTTGTCGACCTCCATCGCAATCGTTGAAATCTCTGACGCAGATCCGTGTGCGTCGTCGTCCGAATCGTCGCCGACGCCGATTCCGTCGTCACTGCAACCGTTGCCGTTGACGCTTCGCCTGTCCACCTGTGCCGACTCCCCACCTCCGCCTCGCGCTAGCATTCCTCCCACATCACTCGATAATCCCCCAGTTCTCACGTCCATATAGTTTCCTTTATTGGTCGCCATTGCTTCGCCGAATGCAGAGGCCATCTTCTCCACTTGGGGGAGCGTCGAGAGGCGGGAGGAGGTGGTGTTTGCTGACCCGTGGAGCATCCCGGAGCTGGAGGAGGCAGAGGGGGGTAGTTTACCACCCCCACCACCTCCTCCGTGGAGGTGACCTCCGTGGTGTCCCTGGTTTTGGGCCTGCTCTTGGAGACGCTGCATGGCTGCAGGATCATTGGCTGCCTGTGCCGCTGCTTCCGGGCCATACCTGGTAGGGAAGATAGTAAGGACAATGAGATCAACGGGAATAATGAACAACAGAAAGCCTGACAAGGTTAATCAGAAGGTCCGGTTGTCCCACCTCATCTCCAAGATGGTCTTCTTCACGCTTATCACCTTCTCCTTCTCCTCCTGCATCCGACGCTTCCTCAGGCAGTAGTAGACGAGCCCCAGCACGACGACCATCCCGAGCAGACACCCGAGGATCGTCATGATGTAGTGTGTCATGGTGGACGGGTTGGCGCGACGGTCGTCCGGGCCGGCGGCTCTCGTGGCGAAGGACACGCACGTGTGGTTGAAGCGCTGGCTTTTGCTTATCGACGCAACGCAGTAGGTGTAGTTGGTGTGCGGCTTGAGGTCCACCAGGGTCACCTTCTCTTTCTTCTCCTTGAGGTTCTGGACGTCGGAGAGGAACGTCTGGTTGTATTGCACGAGGACGTACATCTTGCTGTACGGTTTAGGGATCTGGACGAGCAGCGACGCGGCCGACAGACTAACCCACTGGAGCTTGATGCTCGGGCTGAAGTTGGGGTCGGCGGTGGACGAAGCTGTCGGCTGGTGATAAGGCCCGGCCCGGCTGTCCATGTCCAGGCCCATCCCGGACCCGTCCCAGTCGTTGCCCGGCTGAGTCGAGATGCCGTTTAGGATCTTGCCGGCCTGGCACTTGGAGGAGAGCATGCTGTGAGCGTTCCGGCTGTGTCCGGGCCCGGGGCTCAGGAGCGGGAAAAGGGACATCTCGTGGGGGGTCTCACACTGGAGCCGGTCGAACGTGTGCGTCACGTTGTTAAACGCGTCCAGCCAGGTGAGGAGGCTGTACAGGCTGCAGGCGCAGTGGAACGGGTTTCCCGCCAACTCACAAACCGCTAGCTGGTTGAGGATGGTGAAAGTGGACGGGTCGATTCGGGCCAGTTTATTGGACGAGAGGTCAATGCTGGCGAGCCAGGAGGCGGACTCCTCGAATGCTTTGTTGTCGATTACCTCCAGGAGGTTGTGCTGGAGGTAGAGCATCTGCAGACGACCCAGGCCACGCATCATTCCCTCGGTCAGGTTGGTCAGCTTGTTGTACCCCAACTGGAGGATCTGGTGGAACCGGAAACCAACACAGGAATACCATAAGAATTTGGCAATCATTTCAATTATTCACTTGAATTTTTCACTTTGCATCCTTCTCAATACCCCTTGTTTCAGAAGATCAGAGGTTTTTTGGGTGATACTCAGTGGCGACAATTGGCAGCCTATTCGTCACAGTCAGCAATATAAAATCCCTTACCTGTAGGTTTGATTGATGGGCGAAGGCCCCATCCTCTATGTAAGAGATCTCGTTCTTGGTGAGGTTGAGGTCTGTTAGGTTAGTGAAGCGGTACATGGACTGGAATAGCACCGCTTTAAGCTTGTTCTCGTTCAGCCTCAGGTCATGAACCTGTTGTGATAGTATGACAAGGAGATGTTCTTTATAAAACAAACAGCTCAACCAAACCTCAGAACAGTGCGCTAAAAAGTGAGCCAGCATGTTACAATCAACAACAATCAACGTAATGGACCGGTTTGGTTTAAAAAGCTCCACCTACTTGACATTGGCCTACATTTTGTCAAGATAACGTAGCATATAGCGCCACAATTGGGTAACATTAGCTTTGCCCAACCATGATTGCTCTCATAGGAACTATGGAGGTTAAAAAGTAAGGTACATATTGATGTTCCTCACATCGACACCACCGTTACCATATCTAGTATCTTCATGATAGTAGATATGGTACATTTCATTGATGTTCATTGGTCGCTGACAGGAAGCCTCCCATCAAAGGTCTAGGTGTTAGGGGTTAGGGCTAAACTGTGTATACAATCTCAAACATTACATTACCGTGTTATTGATATGCTGGGGGATGGTCTCGTAAGGGGGCTGGTTCTGGCTGCAAATGGCCAGCCACACATAGCCTTTATCCCCTTCGATCAGCCAGCAGTCCCCCCGGATCAACCCAGGGAGCTGGAGAAGGAGAAGCAGGGGAAGGAGAAAGAACAGAAAAATTGTGGGAGAGAGGGATATGGAAAGGGAGGTGGAAGGGAGGTGGAGAAACCTGCTGGTCATGTCTTGGGAGGTGAGGAGCAACTTAGTAAGAAAGTAAAGGGAGGGGGAGGGGTATCAGGAACAGGGAGTAAGACTGTTTGAAATCCGGGTCAGGTGACAAATGAAAGGGCGTGGCCTGAGCAGGAAGAAGTGACAGAAAGTTGTAGATCACGAGAATGTTGTTGCCTAGGCAAATTAGAGCTGGCCTTGCCGCATGGTGGCTGGTAATGCAGTCCCCATTTTAGGTGTTCCTTGTCAACGGGTTACGATAACGGTCGCTCCAGCAACAAGCCATGACACACACAACTGGTTCCCTTGGCGACTAAGTCAGTCTTGGTTTTCTCGAAAAACCTGCATAAAGAGAGAGAGGAGGAAGAGGAAGAGAGAGAGAGAAGGGAGGAAGAGGAAGAGAGAGAGAGGGGGTAGGAATAGGATGAGGAAAAAGGAGAGAGAGAGGAGGAAGAGAGAAAGAAAGAGAGGAGGAAGAGGGAAGAGAGAGAGGAGGAAGAGAGAGAGAAAGAGAGGAGGAAGAGGGAAGAGGAAGAGGGAAGAGAGAGGAGGAAGAGAGAGAGAAAGAGAGGAGGAAGAGGGAAGAGAGAGGAGGAAGAGAGAGAGAAAGAGAGGAGGAAGAGGAAGAGGGAAGAGAGAGGAGGAAGAGAGAGAGAAAGAGAGGAGGAAGAGGGAAGAGAGAGGAGGAAGAGAGAGAGAGAAAGAGAGGAGGAAGAGGGAAGAGGAAGAGGGAAGAGAGAGGAGGAAGAGAGAAAGAGGAGGAGGAAGGGGGGTGAGAGATACCAAAAGGGAAGAGAGAGAGGTGGGAGAAAGGAGATAGGGAAGACAGGAAGAGAGAGAGGAAAAGGTTGAGGAAAAGAGAGAAATGAAAGGAGGAGGGAGAGATTGAGGAAGTTAAGGAGAGGGGCATGGAGGGGAGGGCAGTATATCAAACTGATTTCGGAGTTAATGCCACAAGGATTTATGGAGGAGAGGAAAGCGTTAATTCCTTTCACGTATTATGATTTCAAATTAACTGGTTTCGAACTGGTCTGTGTAAAATAAATGATAATATACATTTAAGGCCATCCCTTCAAGGTAACATAGTATGCTGAAATATCCATTAGCGACAGCAATTATTCAGTTTGATGTGAAAAAGTAAAACAGATTTTTCCTTTCCCTTCCACTAATAAAATTATTAAAATATTTGAGACATGAACACACGCGAAAGCACACACACGTGCACAAAAACGCACGCGTGCACACACACTAATTTGCAGTACCGCTGCAAGCGCTAGCCTACGACGATAAATATGCAAATGTATTAAAAAAAAACCTCAAACAATGAAATCTAATTTCATAGACATCCTCCGCTGTTTACAAGCCTTTCACAATAAAGTTATATAGCTTCTGTGGTGTAAAAATCATAAACAAAACTATACAGTCATCATAAAGATTTGTTACAGGAAAGAAAAGAGAAGTCTAAATGGGAAGGAAGACGTGAAAGATAAAAAAGGAAAAGTGGATGATGGTAAAGTAGGAACGAGCAAAGAAGACAAAATTAGATTAAAGGAGAAGAAAGATAAAAGGGAAAGAGGAAAACATGTTGAAGAAGGTAAACTAAGGAGAATAGGATGATGTCGAAGAAGGTACTCCAGGGAAACACATAAACAAAAGAGACAATAAGAAATTATTTGGTTTAAAAAGAGAGACTTGGGTAAAAACTAATTTTGTCACAGATGAGAGACAATAAGGAAATATTACGTGGTAAAAAGGAGAGACTGAGGAAGAACGATGATGTTAAATAAGATGTGAAGATGAAGAGAAGATGTGGGCGGTAATGTGTTTCTGGCAGGCGGGTAGTCGTGGCACTCAGCCTCTTCAACGTGTTTCTGCCTTTTGTCCTGGATTACCATAGATTAGCCCGTATCAGCGTATGTACCAGATTCAATTCAGTGCTGTTCAGGATTTTCCATTTGCAATTCCCTTTTCCTAAACCATGTTGTAGTGATGTATCCATGCCAGCCACATTGAGGCACTCAGACATGGCACAAGGCATTCTGGGTAATCCCAATCCAGATTTTCATCATTATACAAGTGCAATGTGTGTTCTCATTGACAATGGAATGAGAACATTGGCAGGTCCAAGTAAGGTCCCGTTTCCTCAAATACAGATTCAAAATGATTTCTTTAAGTCCATGTATGTCCTATTTATTCAGGCCCAGGGTGGGGTTCTGCGTATTTAAGGTCTAGCTAAGGTTCTGTTTTGTCAGGTCCATATTAGGTTCTGTTCTAGGTTATCTAGGTTAGATACTGTTCCTACAAGCGCAGTTTTAGGACTTTCTTTAGGTCCAGATAAGGTCTTATTCGTTCAAAGCACTTTTCACAAACCCTGGTACAGATCTATTGATGGGTCACTGTGCACAGCCCTTCATGGTCTCGGACTGCATCAAGCATCCTGCTCAACAAGTAAATACGTGTTTGGGCCAATTTTTTCAGAAGGCTTTTGTGTCCTTTAGTTTTTTTTATGAAGCCGCGTTTATCTGGAGGAGCCAGAAAGGGAATGCTAGCACACAAACACACACACACTCATGGACACCCCAGACACAAACACACACACATACACACCCCACACGCTTGTCTATGCGAGTGTGTTTTCCGCGTGTCATTCTGTCCGCGTCTCGGGCGGTCCGTTAATTGGTTGTTGACAATTTGCTCTGCCGGTGTTAACGAGCGCCGCATGAGAAGGGGCGGTGGAAGCGTTGGCCAATTAACGGGAAGGTTGTGGACGTGCCCTGGAGCAAGGCACTTGACGAGGATGGCCTCGGTCAGAGCGCCTGCTAAATGACGAGGCTAACGTGTGGCAAATTAAAGTGTTGGCGTTCGTGACAGGATTCCAACAAAAGGGAAATAAGAACTGGAAAGAGGCACCAGCGAGGTCTGAGATTGAACACATGATGCTAGCAACCAGTCACTGGCAAGATTGTTGTGCTACAGAGGCGTTTGAAAACGCCAGACAGGGGGAAGTGAATTAAAAAGGATGGACCGCCAGAGCAGAAGGATTCCAAGGATGTGTCACTTTGTCATTTGGTCGAACCATCTGTCACAGTAGTGGAAAGCATCCTGTAATATCGGTCCGTCCCTAAAAGACGTCCCACCCTTCTCATCTCCGCGGCGTTCCATCTAATTCGGTTCTTGGTCACCTCTTATTCCGGGTTTACGCCAGACGGACGTACGGCACGCATAAACTCCTAGTGACCCAAGGCCGACTTCAACTCTCAATCATGCTGTGAAATTGATATCGACAATTCATTTCCGGCACCAAAGCCAGTCAATTTGCCTTTGACCCAGATGGGTCTCCGTAGCGTTGGGAAGGTAATATGCGGCATATAAAAAAAGTAATTTGCACAGTGGTCTCGTCATAGAACGAAATGTAATACCTCTCTATTCAATTCTACGGCAAGGCAGTGGTCTTCAAGCTACTTCAAAACGAAACATATTCATCTCAGGAATGATATTTTACATTGAGTGTTTGGAAGGGAATTTACAGATTAATATTAAATTCCCAAAATACTGTAGACTCTCCTGACTTTCTAACGCATGTTTTTATTTCGTATTAATTCAACCTCTCCACGCCTCCCGTTGGTGATGCCCCTTCCACACCCCAGGAAACATAACTGGCAATTTCTCAATTTTAGAATCGTCTTGTTCTCTTTCCTTGCTAGTTTCTTAAAAATAATGGTATTAGAAACCACCCCCCTGAACTTCTCCAAAGGAAAAACGTCAGATAATGTCTGCCACTCATTACCATAATGTCAGATAATGTCTGGCTCTCATTACCATAATGTCAGATCATGTCTGCCACTCATTACCATAATGTCAGATAATGTCTGGCTCTCATTACCATAATGTCAGATCATGTCTGCCACTCATTACCATAATGTCAGATCATGTCTGCCGCTCATTACCATAATGTCAGATAATGTCTGCCACTCATTACCCCAGAGCTTGTTTACATAATTTCACCAGCATTTTTCTTTCAGAAAGAATGCCGAGAGCAGTAAGCAATGGAACTGCTGTTGGCCAAAATCAACAGTGTGCTGTGGTGTGAGCAGTGTGCGCAGTGGTGTATGCAGTGTGTATAGTGGTGTGTGCAGTGTGTATAGTGGTGTGTGCAGTGCGTGTAGTGGTGTGTGCAGTGTGTGTAGTGGTGTGTGTGTACTGGTGTTTGTGTTGGTGTGTGCAGTGGTGTGTGCTGTGAGAGTAGTGGTGTGTGTAGTGGGGTTTGTAGGCGTGTATGCAGTGAGTGTGTAGCTGTGTTGCTGCTTGAAGAAATAAAGGAGAGTAAATAATTCATCAAAAGAGGAAATTTGCCTTGGATCATCAGGACTGGTGTCATACTGGCACACATGCTCCCTCCCTCCCTCTCTTCCTCTCTCCCTCCCTCTCTCCCTCTCTCTCTCCCTCCCTCCCTCTACCTAGCCCTAATCACAGCTTTGTGTAGCTCAGAGACATCATTAGTGACCTCCTTTGCAGACATCATTTCCTTGTCCACGGAAAGTTTTATAGAAACATGTTTTATACATTCATAGTTTTACTGTTTTACATTCCTCCATCTCTTCACTCGCACCCAAACTGCCACAAACACCCTTCCATCCTCTTCTCGCCTCCCTCTCTCACCCCCCCCCCTCGCCCCCCGTCCTCTACTCTTGTCTAAGTGTTGTTAGGGACGGGTGTGATCTTCCCAGAACCTTTCTGCAGGGAACACAGATGAATGTTTGACTAGATCAGAGGAACACGTGCACCTCCCTCGGAACACACCTCTCTGTTTCCCCGTTTAACGTTCCTGTCTGGTCCCTAAGTGTGAAAGGATGGGAAAAATACATGCCGTTTTTTCTTCCCTTTTGTTTTTCAAAGGATTGTATTTTTGCATCACATATTGATATCCGCGATTAATTCTCCTGCGGCTGACTCTGTGAGAGTGTGTGTGTGTGTGTGTGTGTGTGCGCATGTGAGGTCGGGGTGTTTGTGTGTGAGAGAGAGTTTGTGTGTGTGTGGCTGATGGAAAAGGATAATTATAGTTCTGGAAGGCAGATAGATTGTTCCGGAATTAACATCAAGAAGAGAACGGGCCCCTTAAAAAGACCAGAGATTGGCAGACAGCCAGACTGTTTATGCTTTTTGGCCCAACTCATAATGGAACCGCTTGGCTCAACAGTGACAATGGAGCAGGCAAAAACACAAGCAAATCTGAGAATCATTTCTCCTAATTCCATTAGACAACCAGAAAACAAAAGGCAAAACCCACTAATGTACTCAACTGGATTATCACGGCGGAAAACGGCAGAACTCCCGGGAGATGGTCAGATATACCGTACGTAACAAAAAGCATAGAATCCCACTTGGCATATTCCCTCTCCCGGGAACACGGAGCATGAAATCATGGAATATGTAACGCGTCTCGTCAGGAAGGACAACTACAGTATCTACTCACACCTGAAATCGTAAACGCACACAGCAACCCAGTCCTAACCCTTAACCCCAGCCATGACATCACACCTCCCAAGGATGCCTGTGGTCTGCCTCAGAAGCACCAATGGGAGCTCTCCCCCGTAACTATCACCGCTAATATTTACCAAACTCACGAATGTACACAGACACACATGAACGCACAAAGCCCGGCTGACAGAAAGAGAAAATAACAGAACTTTAATTCCTCAGAAGAGCCGGTGTTATTTCTACGCGGCTGAAAAGTTCGAGGACATGCACGCAGCGCAGTGTGTGTGTGTGTGAGTGCGGGTGGGTGTGTGTGTGTGTGTGTGTGGGGATGTGTGAGTGTGTGTGGGTGTGTGTTTGTGACATTTGACTGCCTACAATATATTCACAACATCACTTGGGGCAATCTAGTGTAAATGCCTCCCTATCTCGATGTCTACTCTTTTAAAATGCTGGCCTCGCTTTCTTGGCATACATTAAAAAAACACACATGCACGCACACACACGCACATGCACACGCACACACACACACGCACACACACACACGCTGTATGTGGATGACGGGCAGGCTAGGTAATGTAAAATCATGTTCAGAGTACGACTCACATTTGGTTAAAGATGAAATGGCAATCGGGCTGGTACACACACACACACACACACACCGGCCCTGTACTACACATAGATATAGAGACGTGTTCGGTATGAAATAAAGATGAGACGGTTGGGCTTCGGGCTAAGCCGTAGTGATAAGGCTTGGCAGGGGAACTTATATTTCATGGCTGTAGAAGCTGTTCAGGGGTCAGCACCCGACAGAACCTCGTTCCCTAAAGAGAATATTCTGGCTTTAGCCGTTTGATTGGATCCCACGTCGTGGTACTCCGGCGGTCGCCGTGACAGCCGTCTGGCTGTACACTGTCAAACAAAAGAGGTGAGGGATGAAATGACACGGAGGGACGGAGGAGAACACGAGGAGAACGCGAGGAGATCATGAGGATAAGATTGAGGAGAGGATCAAGAACCGGCAACAGCGAGGAGAGAATGGGGAGTGACGGAGGGCGAGGAGAGGATGAGGAACGGATGACAGTGAGAGGAGGATGACGATAGGATGAGGACGAGGAGACATCATGATGTCTCTTGGTTGTCAATGCCTTGTTTGGTAAGGATTTGTAATGGAAGAAGTTTGTCTTGGATGTAATCACAACAAGAAATTGGAATGAGAGAGAGATAGAGGGAGAGATAGAGGGAGAGATAGAGGGAGAGATAGAGGGAGAGAGAGGTTGTTCTCTTGTTCTCGAACTCCTCTCATAGTTTCCTGCTGGATTTCTCTCGTTAGTATTCTCTCTGACATTGAAGGCTCGTCTCTCCATCACCTCTTGGATAACGGCGATGTTTTACGTCTGATCGTAGTTGTTTTTCCCCATATGAATCTGGAGATTAACTTGTCCCCTTCGATGAGTAGCGGCAGGCTTACATACAGTTCCACTAGGAGATTCTGATCGTGACACCATAAACACTAATATTTTCCTCTTGACTGACTCACAGACTCCCAGAGTTCACAGTGAGGACATTTACAGTTAAGATATCTGCCTTGATTTTCAACGGTCCCATCGTAGTTTGAACATTTAAAAATGTCTTTGGGTAAATTAACACAGGCATGTTTAGTCAACAGCGTTCAATTTGGGTCCATATTTTCCCTGACATCTGTAATTGAATGTAATAACACCCGTCCATATGTTCAATTTACTACTTCAGAGTGACTCATACACTTTCAGCAGTGACATCTGTTTGTGGAAACAAGGATTTGGGTAGGATGTCGCAGATCTGTCGAGACAGGCCAGTCTGACAGAATCAATGCGTTCTCACCATCCAGGCCACGCAGAGCGCTTCTTCCTCGCCTTGAATATGTCCCTTAATGTTTGTGAAATTTGCCATCTAATGTTGCTGACAGTCTGCCCTAGTTGAAAATAGCCTGGCTGGGCTAAGTGAGCTCATAAGATCTGATGAGATATATCATATTCTCCCGGCCAAGATGGATGCACATAGATTGCATTGTAATATTTTAGAACGAGATCGGTTTCTATTGGCTACGTGCGGTATATTTTCCCGCCATTGTTGATAATGGAGATGATAGCCTATTGGCCACCTGGGAGGAAGGCTCACCTTTCTAGAATGACCAATTACAGGCTGCGAGCAAACATGGGATAATCTGCTCAGTAAATGATTGATACCATTCAGAGGTGTAGCCGTCCGCACCCAGAGATTTGCAATCTTTTAGTCTAATAATAGCTGGATTTCATTCCTCGTGTGGTAATTTCGGAGATTAACATCTCATTCTGTGGATGATTTACATTTTAGTAGAGACCTATCAAGGGCGATTCATAGGACCAATTATAAAGTGTGCCTTGCTCAAGGGCACAGGGATTTGAACCAGTGACAGGCAAGTAACTGGCTGCAAACTCCAACAGTTAGATTTTCTGCTGCCTTGAAACGTAACCCATCTGCTTGTTGTTTCCACTGTGTATAGGATAATACTTCCATAGTGTCGTTGCTTATTTTATAGTACTTCTTTTAGAGAAATATGAACGTACAGTGTAATTTTGTATTGTTCATGTAGTTCCATTGTGATAGTTGTCATCATATCTTTACACTTGTAATCTCCCTGTTGTAACTGGTTCAACTGATATTGCTGTATTTTTATGTCTCAGATCCCCTCCGTCTTGTTCATTATGCTGGGGGGGCGGCACCCAGATGGAGAATGGAAGAGCTGGTACAAAAACAACGGAAAAAAGTGAATAAAAAACAAAAACGCCCCAAAAACAGGAATGAACACAACACGCGTTGATGCCGGGCTCATCCGCACAAGAACACTCGTGGCCTCAGCGTGCCAAAATACAGGTTCAATTAAAAACCAAGCCCATCCAAAATGATGACCGACAAGAGGTCAGGAGGGATATCAATCAGGTACAGCGATCAGGAACACAGGGGAGGCAATAACACGGACAATAACATGCTTCTGAACCGCTTCTTCTTTTCAGAGGAGCGTTTGGTCCAAAAAGGAGACGAGGACCTCCTCATTCAGTGGGGGGGTGTGGGGGGGGTGGGGGAGTGGTTGAAGGAGTGGGAGTCGCTCCTTCAAGCCCACTTCTCAATGCTTCACTGCAGATCCTGTCTTCAGGCTGCTTCCATCAACCCATTTTTTTTCCTCGCTGCAGTTCGGTGAAGATGCTGTTTTCTAGAAGAACTGGCAGCCAACACATTTTTACCTCAAAAGGTTGTCAGTCTGGCGTCCCAGACATCACCAGCACAAGTCAAGCACTGAAAAAGTAATGGTTTGCTTCTTGCAAAACATAACAGATGTGCCTGTCTGGAGCCTTGGACAGTTGGAGTGTATCCATGGCTGAAGTTGAAGAAATGCTTCCCTCTAGGCGTCAATAACGCCAATCACACTCATCTACCAACAGGCTTTGTGTTTGAAGTGTGTTCCTGAAGAACTGTTCTCTCTGACATGGGAGGCCCAATCCTCCATAGCATTCTGATAACTTCAAGGTTTTGATATCCAATGGCAGTTTTTTCTATACTCGTCATTTATACTGGAGATTAACATTTCCTTACAAACACAACCACTGCACCCACAGATAACTCCACTGCACCAACAGATAACTCCACTGCACCAACAGACAACTCCACTGCACCAACAGATAACTCCACTGCACCAACAGACAACTCCACTGCACCAACAGATAACTCCACTGCACCAACAGATAACTCCACTGCACCAACAGACAACTCCACTGCACCAACAGACAACTCCACTGCACCAACAGACAACTCTTCAGCACCAACAGATAACTCCACTGTACCAACAGATAACTCCTCTGCACCAACAGAGAACGCCACTGGAATTAAAAAAAATTCTGAATCTACTTTAAACTATTTCCGAAGTTGAATTGCGCTGGGCTAAATTGCAGCTCAATACATTCTCTAAAGCTCTAAAGTATTTTAGGCGAAACATTGTATTTTCAAACAGGCCTTTTAAACGTCCACGTTAATCTGTGTTCTTCCTCGGGTGTGGATGCATTGCAGGCACATATCTTTATTGTCGTCTCGCCTCCACAAATTAGGATTCCCTGTATTTCAGTTGGCGAGCGTTTCATGACAGAATCTCCAATCTCTTCCCGGAGAAGCACAACCAACCTAACCCGTTTGACTACGATCTTCCCCCGGTTCATAAAACGTCTCCTGTCGGTGGCTCTTCATTTCAGACAGATATTTTCACGGTGACTGCGGGCTGAGGACGGGCGAGTGCCCGTTCCCCCGACGGACCGACGATCGGGACACGGTTCTGTTCGGTTTTTAGTACAGCAGCAAAATGGAATGTCGCTGACCATATCCAAAGTTCCCGATGTCCCTATGCGCTGTCTATTGTTAAAACAATCGCCATGTTGGGCCTTGTGTTTCCACTCTGGTGCCTTTTTGAAATGATATAAATACCACTTAAAAGCATCCACACGCTGTGAACGTAATGGTAGGCGGATGGACTACAAGCTGTTTCCTCACTAAAACAGAAGTACAGCGGTCGTGCTTGAAAGAAAATCACAGACAACAACGACACAGTAAACATGTTTTTTGAAAGCTTTTTAAAAAACTTTACATTTGGCGGCGGTGATCTACGGAGTGTGACCTCGTAGACGTCTGTGCTGCGGTTGGAGAAAGGTCAGAGGTCAGCATGTGGGGAAAAGATAAGGCTCAGCGCAATAGAGTTTACCACCAGTAATTACTGTTTTGACGGCCGCTCCAGTGGACATTTCACACCCATAAGTGGTAAATTCACACTTTACACCCCGTGTGACTGTGAAGGGAGCGCGTCCTCGGCACGGAAGGATACGTCTCATCTTTTACGGCAGGCTAATGTGACGGACTCTGTTCCTGCTAGATGAGTGCCGCACGATGGTGTTTGCCAGTTCACTTAAAATCTTATAGAGAGGGGGGGCTACCTCCTCGTTGAGGTGGACCGAACGGGGGGAGAGGATTGCAAAGTGGTCTGAAAACGTTCTCAGGAGGTGCTCAATCCCCCCTTCCGAGATGCGAAATATGGGTCTGGAGCCGTGGCTGAGAGAAATACCGTAAAATAGTATGGCTTCGCATCTTATCTGTCCTTTAGCACGTTAAAAATCAACCGCTGTGAGACACATGAATGCATAGGGGAATATGTGGTGTTGACAGCAGAGCAGTTGAAGCTGTCTTCTCACACTGAGTGGAAACACTTAACCCAGTGGTTTACATCACAAAGATATATGTTTTAATGTATTTATTTGGATCACAGCATGGAATGACACGGGCACCACGCATAGAACTGTTTGGAACAAATATCTACACCGTACAGGAGAGATGCGGTGAAGACAGAAGGAGGAGAATAGATGGAGGGAGGAGAAATTAATGGTAGAGATATGGAAGAAGGATAGACGGAGGTGAAGCGATGGAAATGGAGACAGAATTGTGGACTCTAGGATCCATCCTGTTCTACCTTAACCCGGGGCAGACAATGGATAAGGATTCCTTCAGAGTCTTTCAATATCTTTCAGGGTCCTCCAGGGTTTTTCAGGGTCTTTCAGGGTATTTTGGGTCTGTCCCATGTCATAAATTACTCTACCTCAGGGACCAACACAGTCAATATAAAACAAGGACTACCTACTCTGACTCTCAAGGCAATACCGAAGACATTTTACCAGGTCATTCAGAATCTCAACCAAGGAGTAAATCTGATACCCAAAATGTGTCAGACTGGTAGGCGTGAATCGAAGCCTTTCAGTTACATAAGAATAAGAAATGTACGTGAGCGACGCGTTGATTCATACTGACAGTATTTGACATGAGGCAAAATGAACGGAAAAGAGCCAGTGAGAACCCAGAAAGCAGCCATCGCTACGCTGCCGTTGCGCATTCGTCAACTCCGGGGACAAAGACTTTGAACGGAATCACAATGAGTCGTCGTCAGACGTCGTCGTCGCCGAAGCGGACCGAGGCAAATGGCAATCCCGGACGTGTTGTCGCATTCCAGAATGTCCAACCATCATGCATTGCAACGCCTCAGCGGGCCCTCCGTCCTGCCGTTGGCTGTTTTTCCGACGTTGGTTTTTAAACGTGATGATGCTTGTAGGTTCCGTGCCCAGGTTGTCATTGTATCTGTGTGGCAAAGACGTGTGTCCTGTGTGGCAAAGACGTGTGTCCTCTAGGTGTCTTGGACATGGATGACCAACTCAATTCATGGATGGATTTACTGCCCACGTTCCTCCAGTCTCATACTTGACTGATTCAATTAAGGTCACTAATTAGTCCACTCACCTGGTAGCATGGGTCCTAATTGGAAACTAATTAAAAGGGAAAAGTAAGCACAACAACAACAGACAATAACCCCCTTGGGGAGGGAGTTTGACTCGCCTGTTCTAGGATATACACATATAATTAATGGTAAAAAGGACACGTTTTTTCTTTTCTAAATCCATTAGGTCTTCTCTTTGTTACGCATCAGCATTTGTAATAACAGACCAATAACCAAATGACAGGCCACTGCCTTCGCCTTTCCACCCATTTGTGATCTTTCTCTGATCGGATTAGTCAAAACCACAAAAGCCGGATCAGAATCGCGCTGCCTGTGTAAATGGAGCCTTTTGAACCAAAAAAAAAAGAGCTCTATTAAATGCAGCCAATTCCCAGGTCCAGTCGGCCCAGACGTTTTCCGTTACTATACCACCAGCTGGAATTTTGCCCCTGAAATGTCCACTCATGCTTGATAAATTTGACCAGTAAATCCGTGGCCTCGTACATTTTCTCTAGTTCCCCTCGTGGACCGACCCGATACCCCCCAAGTACCACCGCTGAGAAGCACCTGCTCAGTTTAACCTCTGTACACGCCGTTGCAAACATGCACTCAAAGATTCGAAAGTGGTACCTACTGACACGGAGCCCAAACACTTAGATAATTGAGTCATGTAGAAAACAGTCATAAAGCAGTTCACATATGTCGTAGAGCATTATATCAGGCAAGGCGTTGGGGGATTTTAATTGCCACACAGAAGTGACGTGGACAACGGATCTGTCTAATCTGGCTTGGGGACTGGGAGGCTGTCTAATCTGGCTTGGGGACTGGGAGGCTGTCTAATCTGTTTTGGGGACTGGGAGGCTGTCTAATCTGTCTTGGGGACTGGGAGGCTGTCTAATCTGTTTTGGGGACTGGGAGGCTGTCTAATCTGGTTTGGGGACTGGGAGGCGGGCTAATCTGGTTTGGGGACTGGGAGGCTGTCAAAGGGATGCGTGCCTTGATGGCCGTGTTCCCAAATTGAAAATACATCCTGTCCAGATAGGAATAGCGGGATTATTTGGTTATTGTTCCCTAGAACAATATGGCAGTGTGTGCATTGTCCCTTCTTATCCCAAACCATGTTCACCCCGTTTGTTGGAGGCTCACTTCCATATACCCCGCAGGGGACGTTCACAGAGGTGTGAGAGGTTTACTAGAGTTCATGAGCACAGCTACGTAACCTGGGATTATGGAGCTATGTGTCTTTCGCAACCGTTAACACTGATTTAGCAATCATCCGAATCTATCAATATGTAAATAATGGTGACACACTTTTACGAGGAAGTCATTAGATTCACGTGCCATTTTACAAGTATTTAGAGCACAAGTAGTCAATATTTGTTAAGTATGACAGTCACTAACTGCCAGTGACATGTGCTTGATATGACACAAGAGGCTCTTCTACCAAAGATACCTAGCCACCATTGCTAAATTAACACCTGCTAACAAAATTTGGTTCTCAAAAAGACAGCCAGCAACAAATGTGAACAGCTACATTGTGTGTAACCACTTTTATCAACTACCGACAGACAGAATTGAGGTGCAACACATAACCATCTCAACCAAACAAACTAAGAATGAGGTTAACGTCGTGGTTTGCCTTGGCAACAGTAAACATAACATGCCCGCACGACTGCATTATAAACAAGCAGCGCAACATGTCCAAACGTTTCGTGACTTGACTTTAAACCTTTTCTCTCAGGGTTGTACCAGAGCCTAGTAGTGACAGCCTCGTAGCCAACGGTGAGCTAGGTAGCACGCAACAATACACATTCTGGAAACAAGCATGAGAACAGACAGAGAGGCATTTCAAAGACTCCTGAAACCAAGACATGCCAAAATATTTCTACCAAATACGGTTTTGATGGTCCTGTTGGTTTCAAATAAGTGATATTAAATGAGTTATGGTGATTGTTTTTATTTTGGAATACCATTTTTTATATGAATATAATACTATTCTCATTCAAATTTACAAAACACACACACTGTGTAACTGCTGTGCAGCATACTGTGTAAGAAATGGACACTGCTGTTGAACGGCGACGATGTTTGGACAGCTTGAAGGCACGATGTGTTCATTTCTGTTTGCCAGCTTGTTTCACACTGGGAAGAACTGAGAGACTGAAGGCACATTGATGGAGCTTGAACAGACAATATGGAAGGAGTTTGTACTGGAAGTTGGCTCCTCCCCCCTTCCTCCTCCATAGTCTAATATCCCGCCCCTTTACTACCCTTGTCCCCGCTCTAACCCTCCTCCTCCCATCTCCTCTATGCCTTTCCCCCTTCTCTCCCCACCTTCTAACAACTAACAACTTCTCCTATGCCAATCCTTCTCCCCTCCTTCCCTTCCTCACCTCCTCCTTCTTCCCTCTTCCTCCCTTCCTCTCACTCTCTCTTTCCCTCATCACCCTCCTCTTTCTCTCCCTCTCCAGCTCCTTCCTTTTCCTCCTCCAACTCCATCCACGCTGTTCCGTCTCACTTCCGGTGCGGTACTCTGGGCCCAGCGACGGGACAGAACACAAGTCTCTCAGGTGCCACCCTTTAATTGCACGAGGAACGAGGCCTTGGGCCAGTGCCTCGGGGTCAGCCTGAGAGAAGACTCAATTCTGCACCGCGAGGCGCGTTATGGCTTCAGGGTTGGAGGGTCCAAATGGCACCCTATTCCCTGTGCAGTACCCCACCTCTGACCGGATCCAGTGAATAGTAGTGCACTCGAAGGGAAACAGGGGGCCGCACGGAACCTCAACCCTGAAGCCATAACACGCCCCCTCTGAACCAGGAATCCCTCACACGCTCACAGGCGTGTGTCTCCGGCAGGTAAGGGTGACGAGGCACACACTCCTACATGTGAACGGGCGAGCAGGCGGCAGGTGATGCCGGCGTTCCAAACAAAGTGTTAACAATGACAAGGGCGGAGACATCTGGAGACGGGCGGAGGAGTTGGTCCCTCTACAAGATGGAAAATAACAGAGTGGGTGGAGGAAGTGATGTTCTCCACTTCCATTCGTACTCCCTCTACCTTCCCCAATATCCGAGTCAATAAATGAGCTGCTAATGGATTTGGCCAAGCTTCAAAGGTGTGTGTGTGTGTTTGTGCGTCCGTTTTTGCCTCACAGATTGATAAAGGATGCGGAAGTACTCACAAGGACAGTAAAATGTCCTTCCCTTACTAGGTGCTTGAGTTGGTCCCCACAAGGAGAAAGTCAATTTCCGGCTCAGGGCTTAGATAGACCCACATTCGGGGTTAGAGTTGTAATTGGGGTTACTTTCCGGTTAAGGGGTAAAGGTGGTTAGGTTTAGCCTGTCAGGCATTAGGGCCAATTAGAGCACCCATGTTAGGTTATTGAAGTTAAAGTTGGGGATAGATTAGGTTTGAGAAAGCTGTTCTTTGGTTTGCAGGCGTAACCATGCTAAGACGGGCATGTGTGTCTTCCAGATACGGGTTGATCAGGTAATCCTTCATGTATATAAAGCTGCAGGGGCTCAGTGTGTGTGTGTGTGTGTGTGTGGGAGGGGGGTTCTATGGCAACAGGACTGTTGTCCCAGATTAACACGGAGGCACCTTCTAATTTCAAGACATTACACTTCGAAACACATGAACTACACTGACTGACCACTCACACACACACACACACCCTGGCAACAACCACACGCTGGCACACACACATGCAGGCGTCTGCCCAGACAGCCGGGCACTGTTGAGTTGCTCTATTCAGGTGTTTGATGAGCTTTCCACTCGTGCCCACTGGACCAGTTGGGGAAATGTTTGGTTAGGGACGGATGGAGGCAGCCAGCTGGCGTGGAGGACGGTGGAGCTCCGTGCCCGGTCCGTGGCCACGTCAGAGGGGGTTGAGATGCGCGTGGGGGGTTGGGTGGTGCCCCTCTGGCATGGATAGCCTGGTGACAGGATGGGTGCCCGACCTCATCCCCACTGAGAACGGCACAAACTAGTTTACTTAAAGACGCGGTCTGGAACTTTTGCGGTGAACTGTTTGTTTTTTTATTCCAGTTATACGGTTCAGGGGGAACCAGTGAAAAGATCGATTTTGAAACGGATATGGAAAGCTTTGGGAATGTGTTTGATGTGGTTCTTTGAGGACGTAAGGTCATCTTCAATGGGGGCCTGTAGCGTGTGAACAGAAATCGGTCCCGCTGTGGGAACTCAATTTCGTCACGGTCGGTTGAGCTTAAACAGCATCCTCTTCCTCACTACCATCCTCTTCCTTGCCTTTTCCTCATCACCATCCTCTTCCTCGCATTTTCCTCACCACCATCCTCTTCCTCACCATCATCCTCCTCTTCACCACCATCCTCTTCCTCAGCACCATCCTCATATTTTAGCAGACACTCAGATGTGTTGTATTTGACTCACAGTCACTCACAGAATGAAATGACCCAAACCAACACATTCTTAAATTAAACTGACACATATTGACAATAAAAGCAATTTAAAATGTAGGTACTCTGTGTTATACTGGGTTCTGTGAATTGAAACAGTGTCAATAACTAACCTGTCAGTAGCCGACTGTTGAGTGTTAAGGTTCAACTACCGAAGCACAACCCAAACTGTTTCCAATGCTTCTACCTGTCATTCTGCTGTGTTTCTTTGAGAACTACATTCCCCAGAAAGCCTGGAGGGCTGAGCTGGTGGGTCCTGGTGTTTAGACAGCGTTCTGAATACTTTGCTGGCTTAGGTCTGGTCGCTGTCACGCAGAGAGAAAGAAGAAAGCCCCAGGAGAGAGGAAGAGAGATGGTGAAAGAGAGGGAGGCCATTCAAGGGAGCAGAAGAGAGAGAGAGAAGTAGAGGTAGAGAAAGATTGAGGCAGAAAGAGGGGAGGAGGTGCAGAGAGGGGGGGGAGGAGGAGAAAGGGTGAGGCAGAGGGAGGGGAGGAGGTAGAGTGAGAGAAACAGAGGCCTGCGGAAGGAATGTTGGAAACAGTGACAAGAGAGGTGTCTTCTGGGATACGGTTGTCAACAACTCACCCTCGTCTCACAACTGACAACCCCGCACGTCACAAGGCAATAGAGGGGCGGGGGGGGGGTATAGCTTTACCAGCCATTAAGTTGAAAGGAGGACTGGGAGACATGAGAGAGAGAAGAATATAACATAAAATGAACCCTCCTCCTCAGTCTCCCACACTCCCATCGTTTTAGTCTCTCTCTCTTTTCTTAATTAACAGCTTGATGCGTGTTACATCCGAGCGGCTACACAACCATGACGTGTCCACAATGGCGCCCTAATCCCTGTGTAGTCCTCACGGCGCGGGTCAAAGTAATGCACTTCTTAGGATGCGAGCTGCCATTTGGGTGTCCTGATCCCTTCCCGTAGTCCCTTTGGTTTAATAGGGGAACCGCGGGGAACCGTGTGAAGTATGTACATTACATAATGTTCTGTAGAAACACCGTAACAGCCAGGGAAAAACTGTCCAACACAAGGTTTCTAAAATAGAACAATTAAAAACTTATTTTTAAAATCGCTTTCCAGTCTTTTATCGTTCTGTTGCCTGGCCTCTCCTGACATGTCCCAGAGCTAATTAACACACGAGCAGTCATGTAAGATGCATGAAAACACACACGCTACGTGCACACAAACACACACACACACACATTAATTAAGGGGTAAAGTGTAGATTTGATTCGACCATCAACCTAATTAGGGTGAAAATCTCTTTTGGAATCTTTCACTAAGCCAATTAGCAACGAGAGAGGGAGAGTGTGTGTGTACATGTGCTTTAGCGTGACCAATATACCTCTGAGGAGATGCTACTAAAACTAAATGAATGTTTCTCTCTTCTCTCTCCGATCACTAATTGGTTCCGCACCCGTGGTTTCCTCTACCCAACGGTGTATCTTCGGACCAAAGCATCGGTTTAGTCCGACAGGGTTTGGTTTCCTTACTCTACTTTGTTTCAGGGGCGGCTACATTGGCAGTTTGGAAGACACGGACACGTTGCATTCAGGGCCGGTGGTCTGTTGTAGGAGATGCAGGCTGGGGGTCTGTTGTAGGAGATGTAGGGCCTGGGGTCTGTTGTAGGAGATGTAGGGCCTGGGGTCTGTTGTAGGAGATGCAGGCCGGGGGTCTGTTGTAGGAGATGCAGGCCGGGGGTCTGTTGTAAGAGATGTAGGACATGGGGTCTGTTGTAGGAGATGTAGGGCCTGGGGTCTGTTGTAGGACATTTAGGCCGGGGGTCTGTTGTAGGAGATGTAGGGCCTGGGGTCTGTTGTAGGAGATGTAGGGCCTGGGGTCTGTTGTAGGAGATGTAGGGCCTGGGGTCTGTTGTAGGAGATGCAGGCCGGGGGAGATGGCCTGTAACTAGACTTGGTTTCCAGCATGGACTTTTTGAAACAGGTAGAAAACCTTTGGCTATTCATCGAAGTCTGACGGAGGACAACGTTTTGTTGTGCTGTTTTTAAACTGACTGACTGTTTTTGTTTGTTTTACTGGTCATTGTCTCAAAAACACCACAGCTTTTTAAATGTAAGCCATCTCTCTTTGTCTCTCTTCGCACACACACACACACACACACACTCACACACACTCACACACTTACACACAAAACAAAAACCATGGAAGCCATAAACATGGATGAGCTAGTTTATCAGGACTGACAGTGCTCACTTTAAAAGGAAATAAATCTGATCCCCCCCCCAAAAAAAAACAGACACACAAGCATATGCACACACACACACACACACATTTCACCCATGGATGCTCCATCATTGCGGCCTGATGTGATATGACGGATGGTCTGTATAGCCCGTGTCCTAGGCATCTCTTCTCAGGGCACAATGTCGCTCCACTAGCTTGCGGGGTTCCCACGGAGACAGATCCGTCTAGCCGGCTAATGAGATTAGCCGTGCCGCCGAGTCCGCGTTAAAACACCGTAACGGGTTCAGACCCGTCGCCAGGGTGGCACCGCTCAACGCGGCAACGAGACAACGTGGTCACCCCCTCTCCGAGTGACCGTGGACTGACCATGGCCGGGTATCTCCGTCTGTCTCCTACACACACCTCATTTCCCTCCATCGCTCGACTCTCAGCGTCTTCCCCAGAGTGACTGTGACTGTGCGGAGTGGCCAAGGTGACAGAGCCTCGTTAGAAAGGGCCTCCTGAGAAACCAGACATGTAATATCACAGTGGCTATACTTTCCTGACTGAGAAACCAGACATGTAATATCACGGTGGCTATACTTTCCTGACTGAGAAACCAGACATGTAATATCACGGTGGCTATACTTTCCTGACTGAGAAACCAGACATGTAATATCACGGTGGCTATACTTTCCTGACTGAGAAACCAGACATGTAATATCACAGTGGCTATACTTTCCTGCCTGAGAAACCAGACATGTAATATCACAGTGGCTATACTTTCCTGACTGAGAAACCAGACATGTAATATCACAGTGGCTATACTTTCCTGCCTGAGAAACCAGACATGTAATATCACAGTGGCTATACTTTCCTGACTGAGAAACCAGACATGTAATATCACGGTGGCTATACTTTCCTGACTGAGAAACCAGACATGTAATATCACGGTGGCTATACTTTCCTGACTGAGAAACCAGACATGTAATATCACAGTGGCTATACTTTCCTGACTGAGAAACCAGACATGTAGTATCACAGTGGCTATACTTTCCTGACTGAGAGACCAGACAGACAATGTAGTTCTTCTTTCCTACAAAAAGACACCAGAAATCAGGAAGTGCATTCTCCGTTCCCCCACCCCGTTTCGGTATGTCCTTTTGCCTCCCTTCTTTCTCAACTCTCCCTCTTTCTACAGCCCCCAACCCCCCGCCTCCCTTCTTAGATGGCGGTCGAGAGGTAAGAAGCGTTGGGCCAGGAAGCGAGCAATTACTAGATTGGATCCCCGAGCCAACAAGGTGAAGAACAATATCTGCTCTTCCGCCCCTTAAAACAAGCAATTAACCATAATTGCTTGTCCAATGCAGCCAACGTCCACCCCTCTCCAATTTGTACAGGAGGATTAAAAACCCAAATCAGACATAAGAAGGACCTGCAATTGACAACAAAAAGGCATGTAATCCCACCCTGTATCTACTTGTTTCTGGTAATATCATGTAATCCCACCCTGTATCTACTTGTTTCTGGTAATATCATGTAATGCCACCCTGTATCTACTTGTTTCTGGTAATATCATGTAATCCCACCATGTATCTATTTGTTTCTGGTAGTATCATGTAATCCCACCCTGTTTCTATTTGTTTCTGGTAATATCATGTAATCCCACCCTGTATCTACTTGTTTCTGGTAATATCATGTAATCCCACCATGTATCTATTTGTTTCTGGTAGTATCATGTAATCCCACCCTGTTTCTATTTGTTTCTGGTAATATCATGTAATGCCACCCTGTATCTACTTGTTTCTGGTAATATCATGTAATCCCACCATGTATCTATTTGTTTCTGGTAGTATCATGTAATCCCACCCTGTTTCTATTTGTTTCTGGTAATATCATGTAATGCCACCCTGTATCTACTTGTTTCTGGTAATATCATGTAATCCTACACTCTTTCTAATAATATATTGTAATCCTAACCTGTTTATATTTTTCTCTCCAAAAAGGCTTTGAGTGTGCTTCTCAAACAGCAGGGGTCTCTAAACACTCCAATGTCTATGTATAACTCTATATATTTCTATCTACCCTCCTAACATGCCTGTGGAACTCTGCTGGTAAAACGTGGAGTTTGGCACACCAGTAATTTAGGTTTTCCCAATCTGGGGCAGGTTGAGAAAGTATAAAGAATGGATGCAATTACTCTAAGAGGCTCTACTAAAACGACTTAAAACTTTAAACAAAAGTTGGTCATCTATCAATCCATCCGCCTGTGTTTTGTAGGTTTACATTTAAGTAATGTTCTGTAGCAGACGCTCTCACCCAAAGTGGTGGATTTACTTGGCTGTCATTCATCTATCTATGCACCCAATCATCTGTTCATCCGGTCATCCACCCTAGCCATCCATTTGTTCATCATTCCAGTCATCCACCCAGCCATCCATCTAGCCAGCCATCAGTTATTCACCTTAATCATTCATCTAGACATCCACATTAAATGTTTGTCCTTTCATCCATCTAATCATACACCCAGTCATCCACCCAATCATCAATTTATCCAGTCATCTCATCTATCTCACCTCTCTGTTCATTCCTCACTCTCTGTTTATCTCTCTCTCTCTCTGTTCATTCCTTACTCTCTTTATCTCTCTCTCTGTTCATTCCTCACTCTCTGTTTATCTCTCTCTCTCTGTTCATTCCTCACTCTCTCTTTATCTCTCTCTCTGTTCATTCGTCACTCTTGCTTTATCTCTCTCTCTGTTCATTCCTCACTCTCTGTTTATCTCTCTCCCTGCTCACCCCTCATTCGTTTTATCTCTCTCCATCCATGTCTTTTGTCTTCCTCTCTACTTCAGTTCTTCTCCATGGTTATTCATACACACAAACACCCACTCACACAAACACACGAACACACACACGCACACACACACGTGCACACACACACTACACTGAACTGCAACCCCTCCCCCTCTATCTCTCCATTCATCACAGTAACCCTTCCATCTGCAGTTGGAGTGTCTCCACTGCCATTGTCGTTACTAACCATTAATCAAATCCGCTGCTTTTGAATACACAAAGAATAACATTTATAATGTAGACTATTTCTACATGCACACTCGCAGGCACACACACTCACAACTGGTGTGCCACCATCATAATCAACATTCTTCTTTTAACAGAACAACACCGACAGCTGTGGAATGGTCATGTTGCCCGCGGCAACCTAAACACCAAAATAAGAGTTGACCTTGTTAATGTTACAAGGTCATTGTTGCCTCCCTGGTGTGAGGGATACTGGGTATGTCCTCAGGTAGGGTACACACACACACACACACACAGAGATGGACACTGATATGCCCTGCAGTAATGAACAGAGGGCTATAAACACTGTTTGTTTTGCCTCGTTCACTCAACACTCCCAGGACCTGTTAATCTCAATAATCGTATTATAATTCAACGTATAAATGGGTGGCCTTTATTCGCCAATAAATTATTTCTCGGCCAGTGGACAATTAGTTTTGGACTGCTGCTATTGACCCAAATCAGATTATTCGGTCAATCATCATTTCAAAAGTTCAACTTGATGTAGGAATGTATTCCGTCAGAAGGAGTATTCGTTCAGGACTAAAACCCGATCGACCCACGTAAGCCGATTAGTCGGGTTCGATCGGGGTTGGAAACGTGTCAGAACTGTGTCGTTGGAGTCAAGCCGGGATCCATGATCGCCGATCGTGTGCCGATGAGTCTAAGCGACGTGAGCATCAGTTATGTGCTCGAAACGTTCTGCCCCCGACAGACGATTCTATGACAAGACAAGGTGTGTAAGAAGACGCGTCCATCTCAGAAGGGACGTCCAGCATTCGGACGCCTGTGACACTAAACGAACGTTACCGATCTTTTTCCCTGGAAACCCCAACTTCCAGAATGAGGAACCGACTTGTTTGGGCTCAACAGGGCGGGGTTCAACAAACAAACAGTATGCCTCCCCCGAATGGCTTGGATGTACTTGATAAGGTCACATGCTGTCTCAGGGGCGAGACAGACCTCAGTTCCCATTCTCAAGTGACATTAAACGAAGCCGATATGTGAGTGGCCGACCCATGAAGATGCCATAGTTTTGTTTTATTCCCTGATTTTATCTGACCTTTTTTCTTTGCCGAATTCGGATAGAACCTTAAACAAAAGTCAGCTAAAAGTCAGCAGCTAAAAACAAACCCGTCTTTATTGTCCTGTTTAACTCCTGAAAAAAGCCGGACTACACCGCACGCGCAACACAGGACCCGACGAGGAGGCGGTCAACATCCAGCGTTCATGTGACAGCGTTTGCATTCTGGGCGCTGCAGGGGAACCGCTCGCGTTCTGTAGCCGCAGTGGCGCCGGCCTTTGATCCGAGGTCCGCTACGTGTAGGTCTAATGGGCTCGCGGTGTAGGTTGTTGGCTGCGTGTCTTTAGAAGTGTCCACGTAGCCCATTAGCCTAGCTGAGTTCCACGTTGCCATGGCTGCCATTGGCTTTTCTACTCTCCTCTCTCCCTCTCTCCCTCTCTCCTTCTCTCTCTCTCCCTTTCTCTCTCCCGTCTCTCATTTTATGCTTTTCTACTTTCCTGTGACTGTCCTGAAATAGTTTTTGGCAGTCACAGTCCCTCTTTACCTTTCTCTCTATCTGCCACCCTCTCTTGCTTTATTCCTCTCAATCCCACCCTCATCCTCTCACCCTTGCATCCTTCCATCCTTGTTTCCTTTCCCTCCTCTCCTCTCCCTCACTTGCCTCTCTCCTGTATGTCTTCTGTGTGGCCTCTGTAGAAGAGGGTACGTATCGCGTTGTCCATTCTTTATTTCTCCTCTCTGTCTCTCTCTGTCTCTCTCCCTGTCTCCCTCTCTCTCCCTGTCTCCCTCTCTCTCTCTCCCTGTCTCCCTCTCTCTCTCTCCCTGTCTCCCTGTCTCCCTCTCCCTGTCTCCCTCTCTCTCTCCCTCTGTCTCCCTCCCTGACTCTCTCTCTCTGTCTCTCTCTCCCTGACTCTCTCTCTCTGTCTCTCTCTCCCTGACTCTCTCTCCCTGACTCTCTCTCTCTATTTCTCATTCTCTCTTCATTCTGATGTTTTTAAGTGCTCTGAGGTACATTTCTTTTAAGGCCAATTCACCCATTCAACAAGAAAGGCAAAAAGACAGAACAACGAAGATGAAGAGAGAACTAATGTATTTTTGCACACTGCACACGGTAAGACACACTGCACACGGTAAGACACACTGCACACACACTAGACAAACACACTACACTCACACTAGACACGGACACTGCACACTACACACAACTTTAACACTCACTCAACACACTCAAAAACACACACTAAACATGCACCAAGCACACAGAACACGCAACAAACACACTGAACTCACACTGAACACACACTAGACACACACGCAACACAAACTAAATACACCAGAACTTTCCGGCGACTCATTCCCTAAAACCAGAATGGAGAGCATCAAAGTGCCATCTAACTGATTCATTTCTACGTTATGTTTTCCGTCACACGTTTTTTTTTCTTCACACATTGGAGACATTTTATTCATACCTCACTCACTGGTCAGCATTGAACACTGCTCCATGAAGAACTAATTATTGTACACCTTAAGGGGCTCTCGCCTTCACACGTATGATTCGTACGAGGCCCTTGTTGCCAAGCGTGTCTCAGATGACCGGCAGCACACCAAGCCCAGATTTCTACGTTTCCCTTGTGTCGTTATTGTCCCTGCTTTCCTTTGTCACACCTAGGAAGCCTTTCACGCGAGGCTTATCACGGTTGACTGGTTCCTGTGGATATGTCAGGAGAGCGTCGGGGCAGAATGTGTCTCTTAACACACCGCCTCATCTCTGTGGGGAGATTAAACTCCTGCAAGGGCTGGGGAAGTGTGGACAGAGGCAGAGAGGCACCGTCATGCAAAAGTTGCTTTAATCCACAAAGAGCTAAACATATCCAAAGGCACAGATTTGGTTCCCAGTGGAGACCCACTAATAACCCGCATACTCGGACTGAACAGCGGCCAACGTGCCTTCTTCTGGAAACAATAAGTGACAAATGACCATTCCAGATGGTAGGCACTACAGGAACATTGGTGATACTAACAATCAGTTTATAGAGCTGGGTAGAGGACCCATTGTTGTCAGAAGGCGGGTGAGGCTGAACACCGTAACGAGAGAACCCAAGAAGAACACAAAAAAATTGACATTTAATAAATATATTTAAATATATACATATATATTTATTTTTATTTAGTTGTGCTAAATTCACTATTCAAGGTGGAAATGTCAGGTTGATGAAATGGAATCAACATTTAATTAGTCACACATTTATAAATAATGCAGCAATTATTATTGTGTCAAGGGATGGAAAGTTTGATAAATGTATCTCGGTTATTGAATTACAAAATGCGAGAGGTGGATTACCGCGTGACTTGCAAATCAGCAGGACATCACGGGTCTCTTTTGTTTTACCTTACATCGCTATGGATATCTGGTGTAGTCATGGTGATGGGCATCATAAATATTCATGGCGTTGTGTCCTGAACAGGTGCACAATCGTAGACAAACGTGACCCCATTCTTTGAGCATTTCCATTTGTTCATCCAGATATCGAGGACTTGGCAAATTCCCAAAGCAGACAAATAAACAACCACCGTTTCCACTTGAAGCGCTCCGCTTCAAGTTTGCATTTTGGTCCTGTTCGATGGTAAGGCCTTTAAGGCAATTTTCTCTGTCAGCGAGTACTGGGGCAGACGGAGGTTTAATCCCGGATGCTCTCCCCTAGGGCGTACGGTCAGCAAACCTGTGGATATGCCAGGGTTTCCCGTTCGGTTTGTGTGACCCGTTACGACCAGGTGCGTCAAACCCAATCCAATCCAGGGGCCGACATTTAAAAGCACGACCTGTTGTTGGGAATCTCAACTCATCTTGGATTTGAAATGAAACAAGGGCGGTGAGGTTGTAGCGCAGAGTGTCGCCTTTCGATTCTTCCAGGTTATCACATCCAGAAAACCGCGAACCAACAGTGGACTGTCTCTCTGATTGATTCCTACTGTTTAGCCTTATGACGGCCTGCTGTACCATGACCTGCTGTACCAGCACTGACAGGTCTTTGGTCCTCAAGCTAAGGTACCCCAGCCATACATGAGTTCATTCAGAACCTGGAATGCAGTTCCCTTGTGCAACAACTAACAATGAAATTGGCCAAGACACAACTGAGCAGACAATTGTCCAGTTATTTGTGATCGGGGGGGGGGGCATTTATAAAAAAAATTGTAATTACTACACGGTCCACGTTTTTTTAAAGCTGACCCTGAGCAAGTACAGGGCAACAACAACATGCAACTGCACCCGGATCATTTCTCATAATAACATTTGAAGGCGAACTCAGTCATGTTCACTCCTGTTTTGTGAGCAGGGTCATCTTAGTGCAGTCTGTCACGGCCGGTTGGGAGTGGGCCAAAACCAACCGACAGGCGGAGTCACTGCGCGGGGCCGACAGCAAGGAATCGCGGGCCGGGTTTGGCCACCGGGCCGAGTGTTGGACAGCGTTTCGTGGCGTTATGGGCGAGCATTAGATGCTCTGTCGTGAGCTAACCGCCAGTCAACAGGCTAGGAATGGAAGACCGTGCTTCCAGTACATGGCACTGGGCCGAAGCCCTCCGCCGGGACAACGGATCTGGCATACTCTCATACCCGCACAGAAACACACGCACGCGCACACAGGTCCTCTCTGTTGTCGTGGTGCCATCTTGATTAATGCTCGGCTTAAAATGGCTGTCTCACGAAGGACACGCGCTCTCTTCCTCTCTCCCTTCATCTCTCTCTCTCTCCGCTCGCTCCGTTCTGAAGGGGATTGTGAGACTACGTCCCGTCTCCTGTCACCCGGGGAGATATTAATCTACGTGGCCGGACAATGATTTCGGAGTACGTTGGACGGGGAGAACGTTTCTTTCCATCTCCCTTTCTTCAGGGTTAATGACATTTCAATCCTCCCCTCATTCCTCTGACCTTTTCTCTCGCACACGGACCAACTAGTTTTCCCTCCCCAGCCTTCTAATCCACCTCCATTCCATGTCTCCCCCCCCCCCCCGACTCACTTTTTCTTGTTTTCTCTCTCTCCATCCACCCCCCTGTGTCTCCCCCCGTCTTTTAAAACCGCCGACCGGCTTCCTTCGTACTTCTTTGCCTGGTTCTGCTCTACCATTCGGGCCTTTTTCGTTGCATCGTGGGTCTCCGGTTGGCAATCGTGTAGGTATCTCGGCATCTGACGGGTGGATCTGCGCTCCCGGTGTTGGAGACGCTTCGCTCGTTCCCTTCCTCCCACAGGGCTCGCACGGTCTCACTCTTCTCCGTCGCTGGTTTCCTCCACCGATGTGTAACGTCGGTCTAGCTCGGCCCAGAGTGACTAATGGGGTGTCTGTGCGCTGTGCCCCTTCGTCAGAAGGCCAAGGGCAACGCCAGGGCCGTTGCTCCGTGCGCAGGCTTTGGGAAACATAAACCCGTTTCACGGTCACCAGAGTCGTGGCTGGATTTTACAGGACCCCGCGTTGAAGTGGCCATTGCGTGTATCAAGGATACCTTCTAGCACTCTCTAAGTGATGGTACCGGTGCCATTTTCCCTGCGCAGTGTAAGATCTCGCAACCACATGAACAGACGATGCCTCCATTCACTTGAATGGGGAGGTAGGGTCTGTACATTACATTTCTATGCTTCCAAGGCCTCAGGAATCTCATGACAAAGCAATGTTCTTTCTGAGAGATCACTGCAATAAACAGGATGTGAAATTCCACTTCAGCGTTCACATCTGGCTAGTAATAAGATCCTTTCATGAGGCTGGTTGACGTGAGTGTGTGGGTGTGTGTGCGTGTGTGGTTAAAGGGTACTCACTGTCTTTGCTGGTCTGTCTCCGTTTGTAACACACTCACTCTATTATCCCAGAGTGCAGTACAGACAGTCACTGTTGGAGAAACAAGGTCAGAGGTCAGAGAAATCAAATCAAACAGTACAATAAAGGTTTATAGCCCACATGTCAGACCAGCAGTAGACATTTCATCAGCTAGTACCCACACACACACACATGACTCAGCTAGGAGACCTTCCTGTCTCTCCTGTCTTTTGTTGGATGTAAAGGATAACA